>CAOJBK011206896.1:0-12145 GCA_948294925.1 Codiaeum variegatum | reverse complement strand
TACCTCACAAGGAAGGTCTTTTGCCAGTCAAGCTGGTCTTGTTGTCTCCTAGGGAAGGACTTTTGTCAGTCAAACTGGTCTTGGTATTTTGTCTCATCAGACTTTGGTGCCTCCCAAGGAAGGACTTTCGCTAGTCAATCTGGTCTTATTGCCTCCCAGGGAAGGACTTTTGCCAGTCAAGCTGGTCTTGGTGTTTTGTCTCATCAGACGTTGGTGCCTCCTGGGGAAGGACTTTGGCTAGTCAAGCTGGTCTTATTGCCTCCTAGGGAAGGACTTTTGCCAGTCAAGCTGGTCTTGGTGTTTCATCTCATCAGACTTTGGTGCCTCCCAGTTCTTCTACGCACCTTTTTACAATATCCCTCATATTTTCTGGATGTCTATTAGTAGCCTCAGGTTCCCTTCTTCTAGGTGGCGAAGCTCGAAGGTCTCTATCTGGCAACCTTCCATAATGAATTTCTCTGCTCCTTCCTCTTCGCGCTACCTCTTCGTTGGTTCTGGATTCTACTGAGTCTGTGGAACTTCTCTGCTCTGACCATTCCTCCTTCTTTCATCCCCCCTCACTCTTTTCGTTGCTCCACCTGTATTAATCCTCTCAGCCGCCCCTTCTAGTCGAGGCTGACTAGCTTCTGCCCTCGGTTTTCCTCCTTTCGACCTTCAAGTGAGTGGAATAGTCGAGTTGGATCGATAGCCGGGGTCTCATTATTCTGTCTTCCAGGAGTGTCTTGATTTTGCAAGAGTTTTAGGAGTGGTGTTAATGCTCCTATTACAGCCTTTTGGATATCCGTTGCTAGGTCTCCCGCAGCACTGGTCAAAGCTTGGTGGGGTGTGGTCAGGATAGGGCTGGCTTGTGTGTGGCCAAAGAGGTCTGTCCGGGCCTGGAAGGTGGCCCTAAGATCAAAAGTGGTATTGGTATAAACAGTAGGCGGAGTTCCTTGATTACCATTTCTTGGTTGTTGATTAGGCGAGTTATCACCATTAAGATTTCTGCTACTCTGAAAGTCATTCATTGCTTATGATTCGGAACGAACTTAGGCGATTCAAAATCAGAAAAAAGTGTTTAATGAAGGTTTCCCACAGATGGCGCCAATTGATAAGTTCTTGACTTAACAACTTCTGATCTTGGGCCTAGATTCCATTAGATGCTCTAAAACTGCACAATGAACAAACAATGAGCTAAGGGGGCTAGACGTGTGCCTGACAATGATCCTCCGACGCCCAAGTCAGTTAGGGATTTGCTTATGCCTTTGGACTCACTGTGAATTCTTAGGAAAATCTGTATTTAGATAGTTTAAGGTTTAGTGAACGTACCTGAATAGGTTGACATTACATAATATATATAATAAATTGTGGAGCCACGTGGCACCTTGTAAGTGGTCCTGCCTCCACATGGTAATGCTTATGATGAGTGAGGCCTTCTAGTGTGGGCTTTAGTTTACCTTTGGACGGCTCATATCTTTCCAAGCCCATTTTAGGTAGACCGTATCACTCAAGATCATATTGAATAACTCTACTCCAAGTACGCTTAGGTATACTCCTCACTTTTTTACCTACATCTACTTTGAAGTGTTTTAATTTTCTAACTGGTGCATCTAAAGGTATACGCCGAACATGCCCAAACCATCTCAGTCTCCATTCTCTTAACTTGTCTTCTATTTGGACAACTCCGACTTTCTCTTTGATATGCTCTTTACGGACTCTATCCATGATAGTATGGCCACATATTCATCTTAGCATTTTTATTTCTGTCATACCAAATTTATAGACTTATTATATTTTTATAGCATCATATACATAATGCATATATTAATTAATAAAAAGCCATTTATTGAATATATTTTGAGTCTTGCTTGCGTAATTGCTCATCAAGTTATAATCAAATATTTTGATTCAACCAAAGTTTATTTTAGTTCATTTTTGTCTAATTAACTAGTCAAGCTTGAAATTGAACTTAAATTTATTTCATTCACAAAATAAGTTGAATGCGAAGTTTAATCTAGTCGAATCGAATATCAAGATGTTTGTGAGTGTTTGATTCATTAATAGACTTAAAATTTAAGTAATTAGTAATAGTAATAAAAAACCAATAACCTTAGTTGTTTTTTTTTTCTCCATTCTTTTTTTAGCCATCTAGTTTTCTTAAAAAAAAATGATTGATTTTTGGCAAATTTTAGAGTGAAAACACCTCTGTATGCATCTTTTCTTTGTTTTCGAAATAAGTGGTTAATCCACATAAATTTAAATTTCTATTTTATTTATTTTATGATTTTTAATTCATCATTCTACATTGTTTTATCTTCGTCTATGCAATTCAAACCAGCGATACATATTTGATCCGACAGAAATAACAAATCAGATTACGGTCGTCAATATGTTGCAGAATCGGAATCATAAATATTATAGTCATTATAGTATTATCATATTTGTAGACTTTAAGTCATTTTTTATACTTTTAATTTGGATGTTGAATCGTTATTTTATAGTTTTTAGCAAATTTGTATTTATGTTTTATCAATATATTACAAAACTAGGTTACACCCTACGACATCACAAAATTATTTATTTTATTTTATTATATTGTAATATTTATTTAATTATTTATATCATAGGAATATAATAGAGATATGATATAAGTTTTTAAGAAAAAATTTTATAAGAATAATCAAAATTTACATTTGAAAATATTATTTACTTACTAAAAATTTTTCAATCAGTCTTAAATTTTAAGTTTGAAAAATTTTCAAAAAATTTAAAAATTGATGTAATTAATTATTATGGATATATTTCAAAATTAATTATGTAATAATTTTAAAAATATCAATGATTCAGTACAAAATTTTTAATTAATTTTAAATTTTACTTTTTTTTTTGTTAAATACCCATTTGATTGAATATGAAAGTAAAGGATTTTTGAAAAAAAATCAAATGAATAAAAATATAATTTTATAATTTATCATATTTTTTTTGTATATTATGATTTAATTTTTTATTATTATTTATTAATACTATTCTTACATTTATCTTATTTTTTCTCATTTAAATATAATTTTTAAATTGAAATTTATATGGAGTAGCGTAACATATAGAGAATCATTACTATTACCATGTTTGTTTATTAATTTATTATTTTTCTTTTTTTTTTTCCCTTTAAATATGATTCCAAACTTTGTAATTTATATAAGGTGAAATAAGATATAGATAATTTTTTTTATTATATTTATTAATATGTTTTATTGTTAAATATCACCGTATTTATTCATTAGATAGATTTTTATAATTATCTTTCTTTTTTTTTCCTCCTTTAAATATAATTTTAAATTTAAAATTCATATTAAATATTATAAGATTTAAAAAATTATTCATTTTATCATATCTGTTAATTAATTTTTATCATTAAATATTATCATATTTATTCATCAATATTTAAATATAAAATTTTATCATTATTATCTTTCTTTTTTTTTTATTTAAATATAATCTTAAAATTTGAATTCATATTAAATGTTATGAAATTTAAATAATTATTTATTTTATCATATTTATTAATCAATTTATATTTTTAAATATTATAATATTATAAAATAAAATTAATTGTAAATATAATTATAATCAATTATTATTTTTATTATTATAAATAAATTATTATTATTTTTTTTAAATATAAATTTAAAATTATTAAAATTTATTAGTATGAAACTTTTTTTTTGGAAAGAAAACTGCGTGAAATAATTTTTTTTAGTGATTTATGTTATAGTATATTATATAGATTGAATCAATGAATCTAATTGTTATTTTAAAAAAATAATAGTAATAATAATAAATAATAAAAAGAATCTAAATCTAATGGCATTGAGGCAATGAAATTCCATTAAAAAACACAGTCATCACATGGCAATGCTCCAATGTGTGGGGAGACTTAAGTGGTACCACCTCAAATAATTGAGGCAATAGTCGCTTTTTCTTTGTGGCATCATCTGAACCGTTGATATGAATGACCTCGACAATTGTGATTTTCTCTGTAATTTTGTGTCACGTACCTGCTGGGGCCTTCTCTAACGACGTCGCACGTGTCCAGGTTAATATTTGGAAACAACTGACCGGCACACACAGACAGTGGGAGTGGGGTCTACAAACAAGGACCTTGGAAGTTGAGCCAACCTTCATGTTGCGTCAAGGTGGCCCCCACTCTCCATGGCCTTTTGCTTTCTTTTGCTGTTGGTGGGGTTACATCTAGTCAGCTCCAAGTTCGTTTTATGGTTCTTTATGGAGAGATATTCATCATCAATTCCCAACTTGGTTTTGTTTTTGAGTGCTTCTATATTTTTTTTTGCTTGCCTGCCCCTCCAACTGTCCTCAAATTATTAAGGCTCAAAATCTAAACATTCATTCTAATTTGATAGGAAAATACGAGTTGATAAAGAAATTTTGAAAAAAATTAAAGAGAATTAGCTTAATTTGATATTTATGATTCTTATAAGATTTGAAAAGTGATGTGTTAGTCACGTTGTTAGAAGTTGATTGCTCTAGTTGAATTAGAACTGTCTACACAGAAAAAATACTGATTAAAAATGACCGGAGGTTATATCCGGTAATAATTCTCCGACATTCAAGTCAAAAATAAGTTAAGAAATGAAAATTTTCAATAATGGATCTTAGTTTAGAGTTTTACTTTATCTGTGAATATTACCTCGTATGAGCTATTGAGCGTTGTATTTATAGGATGAAAATCCTGTTGAAGGGGACATGTGCCCAATCCGAATACATTATAGTGTACCTCTCCATAGACTATTGACAACTGTCTTTTGTGGACCCGAACCATCTAAGGCTAATAAGATAAATCTTGTTGAATGTCTGGGGTTCGGATAGAACCAAAGTGCTCTAAGGTTCAACCAGATCCTGAGCAGATAATTGAGATCGAACTAAGCCAATATTGAGTAGTATCAAAAAGGATTTTATTTTTTAAATTTGGAGAAAAGAAAAAATCTTAAATAGACTAAACATTTTAATTAAGTTAAATATTAATTGACATATATATATTTTATTAATTGAGATTGAGTAAATAATTTTAGATATTATTTTTTTATTATTGAATAAATTATGAAAATACTTAGTTTCCAATTCTAATTTTGTGATAGCTAATATTAGAAATCAATTATCTTCAAATGTTGAGACCTTTTTTAAATCGTGAATTTAACTTATTTGTTCACATTTTAATAAAAGAGAGCAAATATGTTTTTTAATTGTATGAATGAAAGTATAGTCTTTATTGTGTTGCATTGTATGTTCATATGAAAGACTTACGAGCAATAAATAATTATGGTTTTTATTCTAAAAAAAAAGTAACATAAATATTTTAAAATATCTATTTATAGGAAATAATTTATTAAGATTTTCTATAAGGTAAGTTTCTCATAAATCAAATCATATCTTAAATGAATTTTTAAATTTAAGCATTGAATATGTAAGAGTATTAAAATTTTAAATAAATAATTATATCATCATATGGTTTATATGTGACTTAAATCCAAGTTAGTCCTTTATTATTGAACGTGGTAAATATATTGGATGGTTTACCCAAAAAAAATAACAAAATCTTTTTTAACATATTAAAAGTTTGTCGATTTATACAATGATTTTAAACAAACTTTTTTTCCTTTTTGAAAGTTTCTAACTTTATAAAAAAAGGTAGTACTATAATTTTAATTATATATGAAAAAAATTTAAATAAAGGAAAAAAGAGACACCAAATAATAAATAAAGAAAAGAAGATACATGCACAATAACGGGTGATTGGATTATTCAATACCACTCCTTGGATTCCGTGGTATAGCAGCTGGTTTCAATAAATACAATCAGAGCAATCAAAAACAAATCTGACTGACGTGGTAATGGTAGACTAGGAAATTAGTATAGTCCTTATAACATCTGATCCTATCAAAGTCCACTCGATTTTACCTTTATAAACATCCGCTGCCCAGTGTTTTTGTCTCCCTCAGACTCCTCTATAACTTTGCTCTCTCCTTCTAAAAAAGACAAGTCATGGCTTATTACGGTCAAGAACCTCATTTCCTTGAAGCTTGTTCCCTTTGCCGGAAACCGCTCGGTTGTAACTCTGACATCTTCATGTACAGGTATGACTTTTCAGTTTTTCAATTTCATTGGTTTTATTCAAATCTATTCAGAATTTGAATTATAATTTATGAATGAATCAAATCGATTTTAATGGATTGAATTTGCATTTTATTGCAGAGGAAACACACCGTTTTGTAGCAAAGAATGCAGACAAGAACAAATAGAAATGGACGAATCGAGAAAAAAGAACTTTAAACTGTCGTCTTCTTCAAGTAGATCTTTGAGAAAATCAGAAACTGATGAAACATCCTCTAATAAAACTGTACGTACGGGCACAGTTGCTGTCGCTTAATAGAGCTGAGCCAATTTTGAAATTTTAAATGATAAAATTCTACTTCGTGAAAAGCTCTGTAATTAACAAGATATGGCAAAGACAGATCAGAGATTTCGCTTTTCTTTTCTTTTTTTTTTTTTTATTTTATTTTGTTTGATTGGATCAGATTTAATGTTTATATAGAATATTAAAAGAGGATATTAGTAGGAAGGATTTATCATTTGATTGTCCAGAAAAACAAATATTTGAGACAATCAAGGTTTTTAAGCGTAATATATTCATTGTTCATGCTAATAATTCATATAATGCTAATAATTCACTGCAATTTTTTCCGGCGAAAGACTTCTTCACTTCTCCCACCGTCCGACCCTACCATTTAAATAATAACCATCTGCTTTTTTTTATTAATTTATTAAAATATAATTCTTTCTTTTTTATTAATAAAACATATCATATGGTATCTAGTTCAATTATTCAATGGAAAATTAAAATGGAACAATACGGTGTTTATACAAGGAAAAAAGTTATTCTGCGACTGTCTTTTGTAATTGATAAACCTGGTTTGTTTAGGACGATCTCAAGCCTCGTAGGAGGCTCACTTATGGTATAAAGGTGTCGAACTCGGAGACAAAAACAGGTATGCCGTGAAAGTCAATTCTTGGCCTCAGGCCTCGCTTATAGTATAAAGGTGTCGAAATAGAGTAAGCCTTTAGCCTTGAATGAATAAAGGGGAGCTTGTCCACGAAAGGGTTCATCTTTAAGGTACTCGTCATTATTTATCTAATCCCTAAAATCGTAAAATATTTATCTATTAATATACCTTGTAGGATTGGGATGTCATTAGTAAGTATATAAATCTATCTTAGTTATAAGGAACAGGTTAATGGTTTTAAATCCTGAATTCCTTACATTAAATCTCTCCATAACCGATTATTGACTCAAGCATCGAAACGGCTGTCCAAAAGGTACCTCTGTAATATTTGTTTTCCAAGTTAGCTTTGAAGCGGATATTTGGGACTTCAGGGTACTTGGAGACATCATTAGTGCGATGAGCTTGAACAGAGTTTTAGAGTAAGTCTTGTTTTCACGCTGAGCAATGGCTAGTCAGGCAGGCAATCAAGAGAGAATTAATTTGAATTGGGGATTTGATCTATTTTCGGATTTGCCAGGGATGGGTAATCAAGCTCTCCAAGGAACAAATGTTAGCTGCCCAAGGTCAGAATCCTCTAGCACCAGGAGCCCCACCAAATTCGCCTGTTGGAGCTCCTCCATTAAATCCCATGGCTGCAGGCCTCTCCCAAAATAATTAAAGGGCGAATGGAGGAAACCAAACGCAAGGGTGGCAGGTTGCAATCAAGGCCAGAATCCCAATTTCAATGATCATGTGGTGATACAGAAGATGTACAACCAATATAGGGATCTACAGTGAGAGATAGCCGACCTACGTCAATAGGTTTATCACCTTTCGCAAGCACAATCAAGGAGTGCTGCTCCTCAAGCAGAGGATGGAAGAGCCCAGAGGCCCGAAGTATGTAGAGGCACTGCATCAGCCTCTCACACCAGGGGTGATTTAGAAGAAGCTTAGAACTTTGTAGAAACCCCACCCTTAGCCATAGAGGTGGCGAAAGAGGTTAATAAGGCATTGGAGAACCTGAGGATAACATAGAAGGGCATGGATTTGGACCTTCTAGGGGAATCCCCCTTGGCAGATGCCATCTTGAGGCAGCCATACCCAGAAGGGTTTGAAAACCACAAAAACTAGACAATTATTGTGGGAAGACATGCCCTAAGGCACAAGTGAACAAGTTTAGGACAGAGATACATTCCCATATATATATTAGGATCATGTGTTATGCAGGCTCTTCCCTACCACGTTGTCAGGAATAGCTAAGGAATGGTATCACAATATCACACCAAAGTCAATAACCTCGTTCAAGTAATTGGCAGATCAATTCCAAACAAGGTTCATGGCTCTAAGAACCAAACCTAAGAATTCTGCCGACCTCTTCTCAATCAGGCAGAAGGAAAGAAAAAGCCTGAGGTCTTACATTGGGAGATTCAACCAAGATGTGGGCGAGATAGGAGAGTTACAATTTGACACTGCTCAACAAGCTCTAATCAGAGGGACTACATTTTAAAGCTTGCAAAATAAGCTATTGGATAAACAATCACAAACTTGGACTCAACTTATGGTAATCACAGAGGGGAAGATAAACCTAGAAGATGGGCTAGACAGCCTTGGATCAAAAAGGGCAGCAGTTGGCCCCCTCCAGCTTTACTAGAAGGGATGAGAAAAAATAAGAAGGTGGTAGTGGCAATGGCTCAAGGAGGAATAGAGACATATCTGGAAAGCAATTCGAGAGCAAGGGCTTAGACAGAAATAGTTTCATTCCCCTATCTTCCAGTAGAAAAAAGTTATTGATATGGATAAAGAAGAGTGGGGAGGATGTGAAATGGCCCACAAGGATGAGTGACTCCTCCCAAGCTAGGAGGGACCCAATAAATATTGTGAATTTTACAAGGATAAAGGCCATAATATTGAAGATTGCATGCACCTCAAGGAGTAGATAGAAAAGCTAATTCAAAATGGAATACCTAGAATCATGAGACACGTGAAGCGAGGTAATGAGCCCAGGAGGGAGTCAGCTAAAGAATAGAGGCAAGATAATAGAGGAAGGAGGGATGACCCTCCTAAGCAAAAAGAGAGGCAAGTAACAAGAGATATATATATCATAATAGGGGGGACGGGGGGAGGAGAGCTCAGGAGGTGATAGCTCGACCAAAATGAGTTATCAAAGAGGTGTGCTCCATTGTCCAGAAAGGCAAAACATTTGCTCAACCCTCAACCCACACATCTAGCTAGTGCACCATCACGTTCTCACAAGAAGATGGACAATCATTTGCTCAACCCTCAACCCATACATCTAACTGGTGCACCATCACGTTCTCACAAGAGGATGGACAACATGTAATTCACCCCCACAATGATAATTACAGTAAACAACGGTATAGGAACATGCTGACGCAATAATAATTTCACTATTTATTATCTATTTAAACATCTAATACAGTAAAATTTATATAAAAAATAATAAATTCAATAAATAAATAACTTAGATAACAGAAACAGAAAATTCAGTACCGTATAATTAGGTGGTGATACTCCTCACCACCAAAGGCCATAAAAGGTAAGCGTACTACCATAACAAAATATACTGATATTTCAATGCAAATGCTCTAATGCAAGTCAACAATAATAAATGATGTGTGATAGCAACAATGCACCTAATACCGTGATGGTCTTCACAGCGGGGCCCAGATAACATATATCAGAATGGAGTACATGTACTGGTTTAAAAACATCAAAACAGTATCAAATAAATCCAAACAAATTCAACAGAATAAAATAACAAAATCTGAATAATAAATCAAAACTTATATTGAAAATTTATCAAATCAGATAAAATTAGAAGCCAAAATTTAACTAACAATATATTGCATAACAAACAGATAGATTAAACATATAGATTATAAATACATGTTATCAGAATACTATAAGCTCTAATGCATAGAATTTTAATAATCAAAATTTTAAAGATAATTAAATTAAATAAAAAATTTATTTAAACAATAAATTTTTATAAATCAAATTTAAATCATTGAGTTTTATAATATTTCGAAATGTAATTTAAGACAACTTTTTTTTTTTTTTATAAATATAGTCAAAATCAATTTACATGCCAAGAAGATTAACAAAATGACACAAAACGTGTCGTGTACTATAATTACCACTCACATGATAAAAGATATAAATGGTATCCAAGCAAATCAACAAACGAACTAATCAGACTAAGTGAGGAGTGTCAACAAAAATTATCCTACAAGAATAATTAAAATAATGGGTTTCCTGAGTAGTGTACTATACTGAAATGAATTGACTGTATATAAGGTAAAAGCTTAAGTTTGGGAGACCAATTAAATTTTCATAAATTTAATATATCATTAAATAGGTAAAATAAAAATTAATAGTTTAACTTGTTAAAGTTTTGTTATTTAAAATAATAAAAATAATAAATAATTAAATAACAATAAATATTAATTTAAAAACAGTTTACTGGTTATAATAGAAAAATAATATTCTAACCTCACCAAATCAAAACACTTTTTTCTTAAAAAAAATACTAACTTGACATTGTTGATTATAGAAGAAGAGAATTAAGATTGAAAATGGAAATCAAATAGTTTCTTCTGCAAAAGTCATATAAAAGTGAATAAATAAAACAAAACTAGTAAATGAGAAAAAGAAAAAAAATAATTTTGAATACAAACCATGGATGTTAACAATAAACAACAAAAAAAAATCAGCAGTAAAATTGATAGAGGGGGAGAGAACTTTGAGTTTATAAAAAGACCACACACTATATATATATATATATATATATATATATATATAGTATTGTATTAGAAGTAAGAAGTTGAAGATAAAAAAAATTGAGATTGTGGATAGATTTTATTTTTTTAAAAAATGAATTTTGAATTATCTAATCAGAAGTAAAAAGTTAAAGATAAAAAGGAATTGAAATTGTTGATAAATTTTTTTTTTTAAAAAAAATGAATTTTGAATTATCTAATCATAATAAAGAAGCTAATGATAAAAAAGGAATTGAGATTGTGGATAGATTTTCCTTTTAAAAAAATGAATTTTGAATTATCTAATTTAAATAATTTTTAAAAAGATAATTAAATTATCTCTAAACAAAACAATAAAATATATATATTTCAAATAGTTTTTTTTTCGATAAAATATATTAATTAAATTTTTATTTGTTTCTAAGAATACAAAAAAATATGTAATGTTACAGAGAGGTATCCAACAAGGGGATTCAATCTCTCCATACCTTGTTGTTCTTTGTATGGAGAGGTTGAGTCACATCATTTTTTAGGTTGTTGAAAGGAAAAGGTGGAAGCCAATATCTCTATCTCGTAATGGGCCTGAGCTTTCCCAACTATTATTTGCGGATGACATGGTATTATTTGTTGAGGCTTCAACCGATCATATTAGAGTTGTTATGGATTGTCTATATCTATTTTCTTCTATGTCTAGACAACATCCGAATTTGTTGAAATATGCTATTCTTGTTTCAAAAAATGTTCCTGCTGATGTTGTGGAGGAAATTTATAGAATTTTAGGCATTCCTCTTACTACTAATTTAGGGAAGTACCTGGGTATTCCTTATATTCATGGGAGGGTCACTATATGAAGGGCGAATACGGAGTCGTGCAGCATAAGCCAGAAATGCTGTCCATAATTGGACAACATTTTGTATGAACAGTAGCATTTTTTTTTTAAATTTTGCAAAACTATTATGAAACATATACCATGCCAAAACACTTTTGATATAGTTGGATTTAGATATTCATTAAACTCTTTAACAAATTACTAAACCCTAAAATGGACCCATATTCAACATTAAGGATCTTTTCAATTATTGTGCAAAATACAATAGAAACAAAGAAGGGTTATAACGTATGAAATACCTCTCACCCTCCTTCATTAAGCTCCCCAAATGTGAAGCCTTTAGCTTGAGATATACCGAGCTTTTCCCAAAAGCTTATTCTCTAGCTCTTTTCAAGAAGCTTGAATCCTTCTCTCATTGGGATCACCCAAATGCTTGATTCTTGCTTCTTTACTTAAGAACTTGAGACTTTGAGGATTGCTTTGGACTTGATGCACCATCACAC
>CAOJBK011206834.1:0-13202 GCA_948294925.1 Codiaeum variegatum | reverse complement strand
AGAAAATCTCTGAGAGTCAGAGGGAGAAAGCTCAAAATTCACACTAAATAGAGAGAGAGAGAGAGAGAGAGAGAGAGAGAGAGAGAGAGAGATTGTTTTGAAAAAGTGCTCTTCAAACACAAACATTTCTTCTATTATCCTTTGAGAAAGGAGTATGGAGGAAAAGTATAAAAACCAATCTTATAGTCTTAAGTTCTTAAATAGAGGAGCAAGAACCAAATTTTTAGACAACCAAGAGAGATGGTTCAAGTTTCTTGAAGAGAAGAGGAGATCAAGCTTTAGGGAAAAGCTAGGTGTGTCTCAAGTTAGAGGCTTCACATTCGGGGAGCTTAATGAAGGAGGAGGAGAGGTGTTTCATGCTTTTATCTCTCTTTTGTTCCATTATGTTTTTCACACAAAAAGGTGAAAATTCTCGATTAGGTTATGGTCCAAATTCTAGGATTTAGATTAATTTTCAAAGAATTTGAAAAATAACAAAACCCACTTTGTTAAAAGTATTTTAACAAAGAACTAAGATTTTCAAAAGTTTTAAAAACAAAAAACTAAAGCTTTTCGATTCGCAATTTTTTGCTTCCGTTGCGTGACTCATGACATCTTTCAACAATCTACTAAAGTAGAATCAAGTTCATTGCAATGCATGGTTGGTAAATTAAAAGCATCCAAAATTTGCTTATAATCTGACTTAAAATCCACAACAGTAAGACCCAAAGATATTACCCACTGGAATTTGTCTCGGATGGCTAGTGCTTCACTTAATGCTATGTTGCCATTACTTGAGACTTTGTGAACTTTACATGCCATAAAAGTGCCTTCCCATGAATGAATAATGAGCTGAGTGAAGACCCAAATACCTAGATGTATCCAAATTATTACTCATCCCTAAAATGGTTTCAATTCATTTTGTTTATCCACCCTAACATTCGAAGAGAACATCACCTCATACTTACTAAAATTAACTACATGACTAGAAACTCTCATACCTACTAAGGATGTCCTTGAGTCTTGTAGACTCTTCCAATACCTCTCTAAAAAAAATATGAAACTATCATTAGCAAAAGTCAAATGGGACACTTTAGAAACTCTATTATACACCCAATGATAACTAGCAAATTATACATTATTTCCTCTCATATTCTTGATGATTTTACTGGTTAAATTGAATTTAATATGTTTGTTCTAGTGTTTTTAGCCATTTCTAAGTAATTAATTTGAATTTCGGAGCTCAGAGGAACTACTTCAAGGTTCGGGCTCGAAAGACAAAGAAAATACACGAAAACGGAGCGAAAAAGGTGGACAGTAGCCTCCCACGGCCGTTGGCACGGCCCGTGCCAAGGATGGCACTTGGAATTGGGAGGTTTTTAGACATAGGAGAGGTATTAGCTCCCTACAGCCACTGCCACGGACTGTGGTGGAGCCCGTGAGAGCTCACTATCCAATCTGCCAAATTCTAGTTGGTTTGACCCTATCTCGGTATTTTGATCATAAATCGAGCTAAAGAACTCAAATTGAGACGATTCAGGTACCTTTGGAAAGATAAGAGAAATATCTACAACTTTAAAAGAGTAACATAAAGTTTAATTCTTTCATCTACATATCCAAAATTTGCTTGAAAGTCAGACGTCTGATTCTGGGTACCAATCTAACTTATGCTGACTTGGAAAAAATTGGCCAATCCATGCTTGCACCTATCTAAAACCTAATGAGCCTTAAAGAAAAAGGAAATACTATAAAAGGACATAATTTATATCAGAGGCTCATAGTCTTGGAGGTTCTTTCCTTTGGAGGCTCTATCTTTGAGACTTTCTCTCCGTGGGAGGCTCTCTCTTAGGGCTCTGTCTTGGATTTTTAGGTCTAGGTTTCACTCATAGCCACCAAGAACCAAGATTTTTCAGATCAAAGGAGAATATTAGAGGTGGAGAAACGTAATTGGAGGAAATATTAAACAAGATTATCATTGGAATTCAAGGATTAAGCTAGAGTTCATCATGAGTTCTTTGGTTTATTTTCTTTCTCTTTTGACTTCTTATTTTTCCTTTACTGTTATGAACTAAACTTGTCTAATCTACCTATATTAAATGAGTATTTGATATTTTGTATAAATTGATTGACTATTTCACTCAATAAATTTCTAGGGTTTATTCAAGTATTGATTTTGATTTATATTTTACACTTTTTCATCTTCAATTACATGCTTGTAGATGAGTGATGTTGCCTATTCTTTACTAGAGATAGAAATTTTAGGTTTTGAACACTCAAAATCAATTAGGTTTGCTATGCTGGCTAGATATAGAAGTATGGACTCCTAGGATTTATATTCTATTTCATTTGTTTTTAATGTGGTTCCTACTTAATTGGTTGTGAGAAGAGATTCCCAACATTTACTTAGGACTTAGGGTTTATCTACTTGAGAAAGATTCAAACTTACCTTTTGTGTGAAAATCCACTTGTTAATTCCCTTGAATTTTTATTGAGCTATTGGTCGTCTATGCAATATATTCAAATATAAGTCGAAGTCTAGGTAGATTCTCTATTTCATATTTGTTTAATCCTTAGTCTTGCAAGTTCTTGAAGTTATCCCTTAGGTTTGTTAGGAATTAAGATTTTAATTTTCTATTCTTAATCCATGATTAATTGTAAACTAGACAATGGTTTAAGTTTGAGTTGGTACTTGCATCAGTGTCTCTGTGGATCGACTTCGTTACCGCTATGCTACCCAACGATAGGTGCACTTGCCTAGAGCCAGAGTAGAATTAGCTGACAAGTATTATAAATTTTAAAATCCCTGGTGTCGCTTTTAGCGTCATCACCAAACAACCATGTAACTCTCCTTTTGATTCAGGTTCTAAAGCATAGCTAAAAATCTTATTGGAAAATAGCATGATATTTTACTATTTTCAACCACATTTTGAGTAGGACCCACTGATAAAAGTGAAAGGTCTCAGATGTTTCAAAATTTTTGTCATAAGAGCTTTGAAACGATATATTATATGCTCAAAATAGTACTATAGTGAATGAGAAATTGTCTTACAAAGTTACATACTTGACATGGCCAAAATGGCGAGAAATAGAACTTTGCACAGGGCAGAAAGAATTCTGCATGGGCCATGCAGATGCGGTTTTGGACTGTGCCGATTACTGAACAAGATTTACAAAGAAACAAAAATTAGCATGGGATGTGTGAGTAAGGCCTTAGGCCCATACGAATCTCTATACCAAAGTTGTTGAGAAACAGAGATCCGTACAGGGCAGTGCACGGGCTGTGCGAATTTGATTTTGGCCCATGCATATCTCTGTACCAAAGTTGGAGATCCACACTGGGCAGTGCAAAGTCTGTGTGGATAAAGGTTTGGGCTATGCAGATCTCTGTACAAAAATTGCTGAGAAACAGAGATCGGTAGGGGAAAAATGGGTCTTACATGGGTCGTGCGATGGCCCGTACGCCTTACTATTTGGACAATTTTTAAAGTTAATTCCTAGAATTAAGTGTGTAACTCTTGTCATTATGTGACAGTTTTGAGAGTTATTAGAAAATTAAGTGTAGTTAATTTCTGAAATTCCTAAATTCCCCATGATTATAAATAGGTGGATTTCTTCCAATTTGGAAATACTAACTGCAAGAAACACACAACAAGAGATTTTACAGAAAACCTTTCTGCAATTTTAGCACTTTTTTTACTCTCAAATCTCCCTTGGTTTGAGTTTATATGCTGCCAAGTTCGTAAAAATTCTTTACTATTGTTGAGCAAAGAATTCGTGTTCGTTTTATCCTGGGAAACAGACACCGTTTGAACCTATAGCAAGAATAGGTTGTGAATCTGTTTTAAGAAAACTATTCATACATGCATCGAGTTTCCTTCCACTTGTTTTATATTTATTTAGTTCATTATATTATTCTGTTTTGATATTTGAACTAACAATTTTCTGCAATTTATTTTTTCAATTATTTCCTGGTTTACTAACAAATTTTTGCCGATTTTTGAGGATTATACAAACTGAATATGCTTCAGTTTTACAGCATGTCATGATTCATTTTCTGTGTTCATATACAATTATAATTCTATTTTTGTTTAGAATTTATTTAACAGTAAATTTCCAGTTGTAATTTCAATTGTATTGTATTGGTTATTGCTGTAATTTTCTGTAACAACTTTTAATTATAGTATTTATTTTCTTAGAGCTATAATTTGTGCAATCACAACCCTATCTGATACCATTAAATAATACATATATTTTATTATGATCTTAAAATAGATTTAATGAAAATGACAACTGAATTGGATGGAAAAATCCCTTTGAACACCTCTGTGACTAGAGCTACTATTGCCTCTGTGGTGAATGGTACTATTGTCACCTTTGTGGTGAGAGAATCAGCAGTTGTGCCAATTCCAGTTAATCATGCGAAAAGGCCAGAGAAATTCAACGGACAAAATTTTAAGAGATGGCAGCAGAAGATGTTCTTATACCTGACCACTTTGAACCTTGCTAGGTTCTTAACTGAAGATGCTTCCAAGCCCAAAGAAGGGGAAGCTGATGTTCAAGTTGGTATGACAATTGACCCTTGGCACCATTATGATTTCTTGTGTAGAAATTATGTAATGAATGGACTTAGTGATACCTTGTATAATTTATACATGGGGAAAAGAACTGCCAAAGAATTATGGGAGTTCTTAGACCATAAATAGAGAATTGAGGATGCCGACACTAAGAAATTTTTTGTAGACCGGTTCCTAGACTATAAAATAGTAGATTCTAAGACCGTAATGAGTCAGGTACAAGAGTTATAGATAATTTTATCTAAAATCCTTACTGAAGGGATGAAGCTGAGTGAAACTTTTCAATTGGCAGCCATCATTGAAAAGTTACCCCCTGTTTGGAAAGATTTCAAGAGTTACTTAAAGAACAAGTGCAAGGAGATGAACATTGAGAGGCTGATAGTTAAACTCAGGATTGAGGTGGATACAAAATGGATGAAAGAAGAGGCAATGTTGCTGTGACTAAAGCCAATTTTATGGAGCATGGGCAAAGTAAAAAAAGCAACAAGGCCAATAAGAAGTCCAAGTTAGGACCAAAGAGAGGAATCTCTAAAAATCAAGCTAATTTCTAAAGGAAATGCTACAATTATGATAAGAAGGGTCACAAGGATTTAGAGTGTAGATTGCCAAAGAGAAATTGAGAGGCAAATATTGTGGAAGGCATAACTGAAGATGTTTCAAACATCAAACTTTGTTCCATGATATTTGAAGTTAACCTACTTGATACTAATCCAAAGTCATAGTGGGTTGACATTGGAGCTACTAGGCATGTGTGCTCTAACAAAGACATGTTCTCTTCGTTTGAGGCTGTGAACAATGAAGAGAAGCTATTTATAGGAAACTCTACCACTTCTAAAATTGAAGTTCAAGGAAAGGTGATTCTAAATATGGCCTCTGGTAAAGAGCTGACTCTGAACAAAGTGCTGTATGTACCTGAGATTTGAAGAAACTTGGTTTCTGGATCGCTACTTTGAACAAGCATGGGTTCAAGATGGACTATCAAACTAAAAATGAATAATAACAAGCTAGTTCTTCTGTTTACTTGCTTGAGTTTTCTAATCTATGGCATGGTATATTAGGATATGTTTGAAGGGCGAATACAGAGTCGTGCAGCGGAAGCCGGAAATGCTGTCCTGAATTGGACAACATTCTGTATGAACAATAACATTTTTTTAATTTGCAAAACTATTATGAAACATATACCATGCTTGCATTTATCAAAAAATAGCGGAGAAGGCATTTCTCAAGTGGAGTATGCTAGAGTTATAGGAAGTTTAATGTACTTAACAAGTTGTATAAGACCAAACTTAGCCTATACAATAATCAAACTCAGCAGATATATAAGTAATCCAGGTTTGGATCACTAGAAAGTTATCATAAGAGTACTTAAGTATCTACGATAACCTCGTAATTATAGGTTGTAATATACAAGAGAACCATCGGTATTATAAGGATATTTTGATGCTAATTGGATCTCAATTATGACAGACTCAAAGTTTACTAGTGGCTATATGTTTACACTAGCTGGTGCAACTGTATCATGAAAATCCTCTAAACAAATAGTAATCACTCGGTCTATAATGGAATCAGAATTCATTGCTTTAGACAAATATGGCGAGGAAGTAAAATGGCTTTGAAATTTCCTAGAGGGTATTCTAAAATGGCCAAAACCTGGGCCAACAATATGTATACATTGTGATAGTTAATCTATTATTGGAAGGACATAAAGTAACATGTGCAATGGTAAGTCTATACACATTCGTTGTAGACATAATACCATTAGACAATTAATCTCTACTAGAGTTATTTTCATTGACTATGTAAAGTCAAAGGATAACATAATAGATCTATTAACCAAAGGGTTAAATAGAGAATTAGTAGATAAGTCATCAAGGGGAATGGGATTAATGTCTATTAGTTGAAAGGTTATTATAAAGGAAATAACCTATTTGACCGGAGATCCCAAGATCTAGGCTCAAAGGGAAAACCTACTTGTAAGATACCTAGTTAGATCACTGTGGGGGATTATCCTCATGTCCATTCCTATGATGAAATAGTGATGTGTGAAGATGAGGTTAAGCTATGCTCTTAATGATTTGTGAGAAATTACCTATGTGAGAGAGAAGTGGGGTCGCTTCAAAGGGAATTGTTTAGGGTATAATTCTTAGAAACTCTTGCAGAACCAAGGGGATGTTCAGGGCCAAAATAAATATAACTATGAGAACTAAACAATGTTAAGAAAGAATCTTGTGTTTAATATATCATTATTTACACAAACGATAGAACAATTTAAAGACATCGTGTCTACTGATCAGCCAGTAAAGTAAACATATTTCAGAAGGGAAGGTTCAAAGGGTAACACCTACCTATCCTATGCAGGTTTCGATTCGATGAACTCAACCTAGTCAAAATGTTTTGGTGTCAAAACTAAGTGGTTTTATTTTACTGCTGATTTTCATTCACGTGGGGGATTGTTAGAAAATAGCATGATGTTTTGCTATTTTGAGCCACATTTTGAGTAGGACCCACTTAATAAAAGTGAAAGGTCTCGGACATTTTGGAATCTATGTCATAAGAGCTTCGAAACGATTTATTGTATTCTCAAAATGTTGGTGGAGTGAATGAGAAATTTTCTCATAAAGTTACGCACCTAACATGGCCAAAATGGTGAGAAACAGAAATCAGCACAGGGTAGAAAGAATTCTGCATGGGTCGTGCAAATGTGGTTTTGGACTGTGTTGGTTACTGAATAATATTTGTAAAGAAACATAAATTGGCATAGGGCTTGGCAAAGGTCATGTGAGTAAGGCCTTAGGCCCGTGTGGATCTATGTACCAAAGTTGCTGAGAAACAGAGATTCCCACGGGGTAGTGCATGGGCCGTGCGGATTTGATTTTGGCTTGTGCATATCTCTATACTAAAGTTGCTGAGAAATAGATATCAGCACGGGGCAGTGCATGGGCCGTACTGATCTCTGTACCAAAATTGTTGAGAAATAGAGATCCGCACGGGGAAAAATGGGTCTTTCACGGGCTGTACAGTGGCCCGTGTGCCTTACTGTTTGGATAGTTTTCAGAGTTAATTCCCATAATTAAGTGTGTAACTGCTGTCATTGTGTGATAGTTTTGAGAGTTATTAGAAAATTAAGTGTAGTTAATTTCTGAAACTCCTAAATTCCCCCCAAGATGATAAATAGGTGGCTTTTCTCCAATTTGGAAATACTAGCTGCAAGAAACACACAATAAGAAATTTTACAGAAAACTTTTATGCACTTTCAACACTTATTTTCCTCTCAAAACTCTCTTGATTTGAGTTCATACGATGCTAAGTTTGTTGGAATTATTTATTATTGCTGAGCAAAAGAATCCTTGCTCGGTGTATCCTAGGAAATGGACACCGTTTGAACCTACAGTAAGAATAGGTAGTGAATCTGTTTTAAGGAAACTATTTGTACATGTCTCGAGTTTCCATTCACTTGTTTTATACTTATTTAGTTTGTTATATTATTATGTTTTGATATTTGAACTAACAGTTTTCTGTAGTTTATTTTTTCAATTATTTCCTGGTTTGCTAATAAATTTTTACAAGTTTTTGGAAGATTATATAAACTGAATATGTTTTAGTTTTACAACACTTCATGATTCATTTTCTGCGTTCATCCACGGTTATAATTCTATTTCTGTTTAGAATTTATTTGCTAGTAAATTTCCAGTTGTAATTTCAGTTGCCTTGTATTTGTTATTGTTGAAATTTCTGTAACAACTTTTAATTATAATATTTATTTTCTTACAGCCGTAATTTGTATAATTATAGTCCTATTTGATACCATTAACTAATACATATATATTAGGGTAAAATATTATTTAATCCCTGATATTTGATGAAATCATAGTTTAGTCTCTGCTTTTTTAAGAATGACCTATCAAATCCCTATATTTTCATTCTGTCACATTATTTAGTCCTTCCGTTAATTTTTTTCTATTATCCGTTAAAAATTAAGAAAAGTAACTAAAGAAAAATAAGATAAACTTTTAATACCTAAAATAATCCAAAATCCACCCTACCTCCACCTTATGTCTCTCTCTCTCTTTTCTCGTAAACTCACCATCTCTTCTTCTTCCCTCTTCATCTAATATGAGTTTAGTCCTTTCTCTGTTAGCAAAAATCATTTAAAGACTCAAATCATATTTCTTTCAAGTCCTATTTCTTCTTTCTTTGTTTAAACTCAAAAATCAATCTCTCTCTCTAAACTCGTAGTCTTCATTGGCACAAATAGAAATTGAATGGAGAATCAATTTTTTTCCTTTAATTTCTGGAAATGAAATAGATTAAGAGTTCATATGGATTTTCAATTTCTAGAAATCAAATGATTTCTTGTAATCAAATGGGTTTCAATTTTTCACCACCGATGGTTATGGAACATAGATTCTCAAAATTGAAGAAAAGACGATGAGATTGCATGTTAATTTTCAGAAAGAGAAGGCAAAATACTCATTGGGATTTTTTTTTTAATTTTTAATTTTTTTTTTCTAGAAAGAGATTTCTTTATCAATTGAAAAGAAAATTTAATCTAGTAATGAAGTTTAATTTTGCAAAATTGACAGTGATTTCAAAATTAAAGGGAGAGATAAAAGATTATTTTTGAATAATTTATTTTGAAAATCTATTGTTTATGAAGAGTGTGATTTGTGAAATTGATAGTTTTTTTTTGTTGATCATTTTTTTCTAGGTTTTATTATTATTGTTGTTTTTAAATTTAATCTTATAAATATTGAGTTTCATGATATTAAGTTTTTTTTTTTATATAATTTCATATTTATTCTATAATATAATTTGGTATTGATTGAATCAAAAATTTCATTTGATTTTAGTTTTGTTTCTTGCATGGATGTTTTTCCATCTTTTATTTTATGTTCTTTGTATTATGTGATGGAGAATGGCTCGAGAATAAAAATTTAATTATAAATTATGGGTAATTTAGATATTTTGTAAGACTTTAATAAAAAAACATTAACGGAAGAATTAAATAATATGACAGAATGAAAATATAGGAATTTGATAGCTTATTCTTAAAAAAGGAAGGACTAAACCATGGATTTCATCAAACATTGGAGTCTAAATAGTATTTTATCCTATATTTTATAACAAATCCTTCTACACCAATAATATCTTAGGAAAAACATAGATAAATATAAATATTTTTGGTAATAACAAGTATGAAGAGAAAAATAAAAACAAAAGTAAACTCAACATAAAACTAAGATGGAGAAGAGTCAATAACTAGATTGAGTTCTCAATCAAGTTTTAAAACCTAAAAAGTACAAAAATTCCCTATTAAACTTGTTTTTTACACTTTTAAGGAACATTTCTAGTCTAACTTGTAAGGAAACTTTAATCTTGGCAATTACCTCGCTAATCATGCAGACTCTATTTCGAAAAATTACTAGATTTTGAACAGTTCATATCCTGTGGATGGTAGCAGCACAAGCAATACAAACTTTAAATTTCATCAACCAATTACTCTATCTTTTAAACTCAAATGGTCAACCCTCAATTTTAAGTTACAATTATAAATTTAATGTTTAAACATTTTAAAATTTTATTTTAATGTTTGTTCACACCCAAGTCGAGTTTAGGGGTTCGGCAGAAGGAAAAATAGCCTTTTGAGTGTTTATGGGCCCACCTGTAACTCAGCCAATCCCTCAAGGTTGTGTGTGTGTTAAATAATGGTCCAAACAGTATAATTTTTTTGAGTATTTTTCTAATTGTGGAAACCAAATACAGGGAGCGAAATAAATACAAAATACACAAATAATAAATAAACTAACTTTAAGGAATTGGCTGATGTCGTCGGTTGACTATGGTAGAGGAGGAAAGAAGCTTCTCTCTTTGTATGTAGGTGACTGGAGACTCAAATCTGAGGGTGGTATATAGACTCTTGCCGTTAACCAATCTCGATCAAGGGTGGAGATGTAGGGACACGGTCATCACTCTTGGTGAAACAATTGTAATTAGAGCTTGATAAAATTAGGATTTTGTAGATAATATTGAAAGCTGAAGATGATCCTCGCTCTCAATTTCATCTTATCCTTTTATAGTGTTTAAAGGCGATGCAGTCTTTGCCCTAATGCTTATGGGTTTTGGCTTCCCAAAGTTGGGTGTTGCACTCGGCCATACTTTATTGGACTATGGGCTTTGAGATCATAGTCTCTACTCGAGTTAGGCTAGACTTTGTCTTCCTAGATTATGGTCTTGGGCCAATCCTAAGTCTCGACCTAGGGAGGAGGCCATGGACAACTGTTGGGTCTTAGGCCTGGAACCTTACCTTTAGTCAGCTCAAGACCCTTATTTGATATGGGTCAGTTCTTGGACTTGCTTTGTGTATAAGACTATCCCTATCTAGATTGGGGCCTAAAATGGGCTGATGTCAACAATGTCTAAATAGAAAAAGTTTAATAATCAAGTATTTTAACTTAATAAAAACACATCAATCATATGCTTTTGGTCAGAATTGGATTGGTTGAATAAATAAATCATCATGGACAAATATTGGTCCTAATTTGTATATATTAGCATTATGAGTCCCATTTCAAATTGGTGTCAGTGAGGGATTAACATGGAAAATATATTGTGCAACTCAATACTTGTTTAAGTAATCTCCAAAAACATAAATAATAACACTTTTACTCTTTTCCCATCAGTTTTCTCTCATCTCTCTCTAAAAAGTCAAGTATGCGCTGTATAGGGTTTTGGTCGGTCTCCGACTCTGGGGGCTCCAGCCATCGAGTAGGAGCACCGATCCTCTCCTATTTTCTTATCCTTTTTTCTTTTCTACAGTATGATTAGATTGAATAAAATAGATTGTGGCTGTATGCCTCCTCGTGTTCTTAGGACAACTTTCTCATTCTAGATGTTTTGTTGACTGTGCTACGAAATTTCTCTCTAAAGTTGTATGGAAAAAGGCTTTTATGCTCTTATCGTTGAAGCTATCACAAAAAGGGTAGAAGATTATAGCATGGTTGGTAGTTTTTTTGTCAGGCAAAAAGAAGGCATGTGTTGAATCTGTAAGGCCAATTTGCTAGTGGAGGGTACTATATTTGAAGGGGACTCTATGTGCTATTCGAATATCCTTTTGATTTCAAGTGTCTCCTAAAGGAATGAAGGTTTGAGGCGATTAATGGTCAGTTGATCGGGCCAAGAACGGCCACCACAAGTGTTTATGACTTAATTTGGGCTTATTTCTCTTCATTGGTTAGCTTGATGATTTACATGTGCAATTACAAGAGAGTTTTTTCTGTGGATCTACCCCATTTTGCTTTTATGTTTCTAGAATTTGCTCAGTTTTAGATAGATGTTTTTGAAAATGGAGGCTTATAGGGGCAATATTGTAATTCTATTTTGTTAATTGGCCTGAGAGCCCATAATGTACTAATAGACAACAGTCTCTGTAGATTTGGGCTGCAAGCCATCAAGATAAAATTCTATGTGGGTGTAGGTTTAATGGACACTTATTCCATTTTCTCAAGTGCACTTTCTTTGTAATTTGTAATATTTGGGTCTTTAGTCCACTTTAATGGAAAACTTTCTTTTTTTACTTTCTTTGATTCTTAAGTTTAATATATAAATATAGTTTGATGATTAAATAAAAAATAGTAGTAAAAAGGGAAAATAGCAAAATGAGAAGTATAATACTATGGACACAAGGGATAATGTTATTATTAATAATCATAAGAGAGATTATTGGAAAGACATGGATATGTCTCCATTTCCTTGTTTTGCCACAAAAGAAACCTGCCAGAAGGGTATAGTGTCCACAGACTTGAGGGTATGGTACCCTAGAAAGTTGTTGTAAGTAATAAATAAAAATTTGTTGGGCCAACCCTTATCTATTCTACACCTTTTCTTCTTTTTGTCCAATGTATTGAATTATTAGGGATAATTGTTGTGAAGTAAATCACCAGGAACTTCTTTACATTCTATGGGACACTTCATTTGGAAAATGGTATGCATCACGAGGCACCAGGGCCCTCCATTTCCTATGTATAGTGTATGATTTAATTGCCAACTTCATTCTCATTATCAATATTTCAAATTACCTCGTGTTACCATTATTAGCCTCAACAATTATTTTAATTTCTTTTTTTTTTTGTAGGCTTGCTCAGTTGTGAAGATCAATTTTTACTTTTAATCTCTAATTTCTCTAATTTTCTATTTTTTTTAAAATAAATTATTTAAACATATATTTGTTTTTGTTTTATTAGAAAATTTTATGTTGAAAACATGTATGCCTAGTCAAGGGAGAGTAAGAGTCAGAAGTTAGCTACTAAATTTGGAAAATCTAATTGATACGGGTTAGGTTAAAATATTTTAGACTTGGACTAAAGATTAGGATTTAAAGTTTGAAGTCGATAAGGCCAAGAAGTAAAACCCATTAAATCAGGATGACTACAAGTAGGGGTGGGCAGAAACCGAACCGGTCCGACCGACCGATCCGAACCGACCGAAAAATTCAGAATGGTTTAAAGAAAATTGGTTCGGTTCGGGTAGGTTTATTACATATTTCGGGGTTCGGTTAATCGGGTTGGTCAGAATCATTTTTAACCGAACCCGACCCGATTAACCGAACCCGTATTTTATAACCCTAGGTATAAAAGCATAATTTTCTAACCT
>CAOJBK011206068.1:0-18827 GCA_948294925.1 Codiaeum variegatum | reverse complement strand
TTTGGATAATGATTAAAAACTAAACTAAACTTTAAAACTAAAATTGACTAATTGACAGCTATCAAAAAATAAACACAAGGATAAGATTTAATGAGAAAATGTCTACTTAAACTTCAACTCGTATTTGACTATTTTGAATTGACAATCAACAACTCAATGAAAATCCAAGATAATCAACAAGTGGGTTTCCACACACAAAGTAAGTTTGAGTCTTTCTTAAGCAAACAAACCCAAATTCCTAAGTAAGGTTTGGAAATCTCTTCTCACTACTAATCAAATAAGAGCTGCATTAAGAACAAGTGAAATAAAAATAACCCTAGGCATCCATACTTCTATCTCTAGCAAGCATAACAAACCTAATTGATTCTGAGTGTTCAAAACCTAAACTTTCTATCTCTATCAAAGAATAGGTAATAAATAATCATCAACAAGCATACATTGAAGATGAAAAGTGTATCAACATTAATCAAAATCAATACTTGAAGAAAAATTAAACATTCATTGAGGAAAAAAGTTAATTAATCCATTATCAAATACTCATCTAATCTAAGTTTACTAGATGAGTTTAGTCCATATGATTTATTAACATCTATACCCAAAACCTATTTATCCTTGTTGAATCTTAAGGAAAGGTTGATGAAATCTTGATCTAGTAATCTCTCTTGAACCTTAACTCTCAATGTGTTTTTCTCAGGAAATTCACTCTCATAAGGTTTTAAGCTCAGAAAACTAGAATTGTCAAAAAGTTCTCATCTTTCAACAATGTTCTGGATTTGATAGTGCTGGAAAATCAAGGGTCACAGGCAATGCTCAGGGGCATGAACATTGCCTGTAAGATTAGCCTGTGAAATCCCTTGAGAAACAGTGAGCTGCAGAGTGGTCATGGGCAATGCTCACGGGCATTAAGATTGCTCGTGAGCCACTTGCTACTTACTAGACTGAAAGTATGCTTTATTTGCTAGGTTACATGCAATCCTCATGCCTGTGACCATTGGCCGCAAGATGCCAGACTTCCCATTTTTCCTCTTTTTTGGCTCCGTTTTTGCTCCCTTTTTCGATGTTTCCCTCCATTTACCTCTGGATCAACAATTAAGCAAATATATGTTGAAAATAACTTAAACAAATACATTAAATGCAATTGGACTTAGATAATGGCCAAGAAATGAAGCAAAAACTAATTATAAATGGCCATTATTCATTATGGTATAGTAGTTACTTTAGAAATGGGTGTTACAGTTTCTCTTCAATCTACTGTGAAATCCTCTTGATTTCAGATGTTTTTATACTTACATTCTCGGTGGAAGCCAAAGAGATAACACACTCTTATATATATATATATATATATATATATCATACTCTTTATGCTATAGTTTTTGAAATATAGTGATCACTAATCAATTGATAGTTTCTGTAGCAGGTTTGTCACTTAAATTGGAAAGATTGTGGTGGTTTTAAAAGACAGTCTATAAACTGTACATTTTTTAGATGATGAGTGGAAGCTTCATAAAAAAATTCTTTTTTTTAATCCCTATTTCTACTAATAGGGGTGCATTCATAGGAAAAGCCATTCATACTTGTTTGTTAGACTGAGGTCTTAATTCTATTTCTCTATCACTATAGATAATGCATCTTCAAATGATACTACTATTGCATGTCTAAAAAAAGATTAGTTAACTGTAGTGGAGATATAGACAAGTGTGAATATCTCCATATGATATGCATTACACACATCCTTAATCTTATTATCAATGATGGATTGAAAGATGTTGATGATCCTGTCAAAAATATTAGGGATATAGTGAGGCACATTAGAAATTCTCTTACTAGGTTAAAGAAGTTTAAGGAGATGTGTGAGTTAGTTGGTGTTACTTGCACAAAGGTCTCAGTCTCTTAATGTGCCAACTAGGTGAATAACACTTATTTGATGTTGTCTACTACTGTACAGTATGAAAAAGCCTTTGATTCTTATGAGATAAGGCATGGAATCATATCCACTGAACTTGGTGTTAATGTCCCAAACTTTTTTTACTTTGAATGCTGTAGAAGCTTACCTCAACTTCTTGAAAAATTCTATAAATTAAATCTTAAAATTTCTAGTTCTCTATATGTCACATCAAACTCTTTCTTTGTTGATATTGTTGACGCCTTTTATTTTTTAAAAGATATGTCTGCTTCTCCTTATGTTCCCACTACTATTTTAGGTAGGAATATGAAATCTAAATATGATAAGTATTAGGAGGACTCTAAAAAGATGAAAAAATTGATCTTTTTTGGTATTATATTTAACCCTAGGGAGAAATTTGAGTATTTAGAATATACTCTTCATTTGATGTATGCACAAAAAATAGGTGGAAGTTTGAGGAAAGATATTAAACATGAGATTCAACTTTTATTAAATGAGTATGAGTCCTTGTATAACTCATCCTCCCAAACTATGTCCTCTCAATCTAAATCTTGTGGAAGCTCTTTGGCTTCTGACACCAATAGTTCTGCTTCTGTATCCTCAAGACCCAAACCTATGCTTTCAGCTTTGAAATCTATATTCAAACAATATAAATTAGAAAAGTGTTTGAGAGTAAACAAACAAACTGAGATTGATAGGTATGTTGCTGAGGGAACCCTTGAAACTAAATTAAGAATTGATGTACTACTAGAAAAATAGGGTTAGCTTTCCTACTTTGTTTAGGATGGATAAGGACATTCTTGATGTTTTCATTCCAACAATTTTTCTAAAAGTTCATTTGTCACTAGTGGTAGGGTTTTAGACTATTTTAGAAGTTTTTTTTAATGCCAATTATTATAAAATTTTTTATTTATGGACAGGATTGGGCCATCTACCTAGCCCATGATAATTGAGGAATCTTTAGAAAAACTAGAAGAACTTGAACAAGGTGGAAGTTTAACCCTATTTTTATTTTTTTTTCTTATTTTATTTTATGCTACCCTACTTCTAAATGCCAAATATCTTATGCAGAGCATTCTGTTATTAGTTTATATATGGTTAGAAGTAACTAGCATCTCTTTTGCAACTTAATATTCATTCTGATGGTTCTTTTTCTTTCCTTACTAACATTGATCTTTGTACTTGCTTGCCTGCTTTTATATAAGCTTTTCTGCAATTTTTTTACTACCATTTGGTTTTGACAGGGGTTCATACCAAAACATGGGTAAGTTTGATCATCTACCACTGGTATTTCTTAAGCACTACCTTAGCTTATGTAGAAAGCTAAGTGCTCCCTTCAATTCTTTGTTTACATCATTCTGCATTCAATTTATGATAATTGTATTAAATTCCATTTGCATTGGGAAATGATGATAAGCTCTTAATTATTCTAATCATTTGAATGAGAACATGCCATTTGCATTGGGAAATGATGATAAGCTCTTAATTATTTTAATCATTTGAATGAGAACATGATGAAATTGAGCCAAACCTTTGTGTTTTTACATTGATTTGTGATGATGTTTCCACTTGTTTTAAATCATAACATTTGTGATTGATGCATTCATCTCTACCAATAATCTTTTAACTATAAAGTTAATTAATACTGATGAGGCAATTTGAATATGCCACTGTCAATTGCATTTATTTATGATGAACAAATTAAGCTGAGCTAAACTTTTATGTTTTTACATTGGGCTATTGGACTATGGTGGCGCTTCCATCTGTGACATAGATTCAAAATAATTCTCATATTGAATAACTTGTGGTGGGGTATTCTTTAACAAATGTTCATTTATACAACCTAGTTTTTTAACTTGTGTATTATTCTACAAATGTAAGCAAGTTTTGAGCCCTCTAATTGTATTTAATTATTGTAATTATTCTATTTATGCTTAACTAACTTGGAAAGTTTTCAATTCCTATAGATTCAGCATATTATTATTATTATGTTTTTGTAGGGGGTATACAAGATTGAAAGGAGCTTCATTTATTTTTGGAAAGAGGAAGCTTCTCATTTTTTTTAATACATACCCGATATCATGGTGCAATTTGGTCGTGAATTCATGATATAATTTGCAATTTAATCAGCGATAATAATGTTTATTTATTTACTCAGTTCATCTCGAATTGATACTCTATGTTAATTTTAATGTAATGTAAAACTTATAAAATATTAGTAAAATATTACATTAGTACATCTAACATAAATATTTTTATATAAAGCTATTAGGATATGAAATCAAAGGTGCACCAGAACATCCCAGCTAGGCTAACATCTTGCTAGCACCCAACATCACATTCCAAACCCAAATATTTATCAAAAAAATAAAGAATAAAAATGTTAAATACAAGACGGCCTTAAAAGGCAAAAGAAACAAGAAGGAAATTATACAATTTAGCCTCAAAAGCTATATGCAAATCTCAAGGCACTGAAAAATAGCATATAACCTTGCCATTTCAATCATGAAAAATGCCACCAACTCCTGCCAAGTTATCTCGAATTGCACCATTTGTGTTACACTTTATCTAATTCCATGGCGAGGGAATCCATTTGACTTCAACAATCTTAAAGATAGAGCGAGGAATATCTTTTACATGAAGGAAGTAGAGGATCTGAAGGTCAGCCACTGAATTTTTCATATGACCAGCCTAGAAGATTTCAACTTCTTTAATGGTAGAGCAAAGCTAATGGATAGCCACACTAATAGGGCCGAAGTGATTTTCAAATGTAATAAGATTTCTGCTTTTCCACACCAGCAAAACAAATAGCAGTGAAACCCACTCTCCAAGGAATTAAGAGCTGATGAGACATTTTGATATTTAATGTCGATGAAAAAAGAGAGAAATAGAAGAAAAATTAAGCGAGCTTACCTGGAAAATATCTTTAAAGACCTACCATAAAGAATGTGCAAAAGAGCATGAGAGAAAAATGTGTGCAATTGAATCCAGACCTTGCAGGAAAAATTGACATCCTAATACTAACACAAACCAGTAGAGGAAAGCACATCATCACTAAGTAAATGATTAAGAAAAATTCTCTAGCAAATGAAAGAATGGGAAGGAGGCAGGTAGTACTTCCATAAGTGTTTTCCCCAATGAACAACAAAGTGATGTTTTCTAAAGTTCTCATAAGCGAATTTACAAGAGAAGTCACCATTCAGAGAATTTTTCCACACAAATTAATCATCAAAAGGAGAAAAAGAAACATTATTGAGATCACTAACCAAGTTCAGAAAATGAGAAGAAAAATCTGCTGGTCAATGCCAACATCCATCCCAATAATCTTTGATTGATGCCTTAAGAGTCTTGCAAAAAGATATGGGAATGTTGCAATAATGAGCAACTGTATAACCCATAAATTTTATTATCTAAAAGCTCAAGTTTGAGTTACACGATGGTAGCCATTGAGCGTTGTGCTAAAAATTGATGAAGATGGACTTAATGGAACACTAGATTGAGGATCAAATAAATCCTGAAGGTGGCATTCCCTTCCCCTTAGTGAAACACTGCCTCAAAAACTGATAAAAAAAACTACCATTATAGCTCACATTCCAAGAAATATGAGAGAGCATGGCCTTGTTCAGAGAGTGAAGCTTACACAAACCAATACCCTTTTCCTCAAGCGGACGACGAAAATGGTCTCAATGAACTAAAACCAATTCCTCTAGTGAGTGTCACCTATCTGAAGGAAGTTACAAATCTTCTTTTTCATAGATTTGAGATATTTAACAAGCCAAAGATAAGTCATGAAAGAGTGCAGTAAAGAACCATGAACAATATATTGAATAAGTGCACAACAACTTGGCATAGAGAGAGATTCCCCTTTCTAATTTCCCAATTTGCAGATAATATGGTCAAGTATAACCTTTAACCATTTTAACTTTGGAGCACCTAAGGAAGAGCCTAGATGCCGAGGTAAATAGAAGAAAGGAAGCCAAGATGCATACTAGATATACAACATAGAGAAACCACACGAGAATGGGAAACATTAGAACTAAGGAAGAGCTTAGATTTCTCTCAATTAATGCGTTGGCCTAAAAGAAACCCATAGTTACTTAAAGCAACTAGATTCAACTTGAAAGCTCGATAAAAAAAACTAATACATCATCAGCAAAAAAGAGTTGTGATGGATAATTAACATTCCTTCCACCATATATAAGAGTGAGACCATTAGATTCAAACAAATGAGCTAACAATATGCTTAGATAATCCTCTGCTAAAAAGAAAAGGAGAGGAGAAAGGAGATCACCCTATTGAACGCCTCTGGAAATTGAAAAGTAGCCCTTTGTAGAACCATGAAGAATAATAGACTGCCTTGCTGAATTAAATATCAAGTCAACAAAGTCACAATAAAGTGAGCTGAAACCATAAAAAGAATAAACAACAAAAATGAAATCCTTTTCCAAAGAAATAGAGGCTTTACTAATGTCAAGTTTAAGGGTTATATTACCACCCCCAACACTTCGAATTAAGAAGATTGAAACATTCTGAAGTAGCTACCACACCATCTTTATTATAGCAACCTTTAATGAAATCAAACTGATGCTTACTGATGATATGAGAAGCAATGACACCCAAACGGTTAGCTAGAATCTTCGAAATAATTTTAAACAAAAAGTTGCTTAAAATAATAGGTCTGAACTGAGAGATTTCATTAGCTCCATCAAAGTTTAAAATTAGAGTCATTGGGTTAGCATTAATCCCTAGTAAAAGAACACCACCTGAGAAGAAGGACTTCACTGCCAAGCAAATATCATTACCAATAAAATTCCAACATGTACGAAAAAATTGTCCAGTAAAGCCATCTGGACTCGGGGCACTGTTCGTATCCAAACTGAACATAATTAGGTGAATATCCTCATTAGAATAGTAGATACAAAGTTAAGTTATCATTTACAATAACCAAAGAAGGGATGATAGAAGCAATCGAAGAGAAATCTCATGGAGCAGGAGAAGATGTAAAGAGATTAGAGAAATATTCAATAACATGAGCTTCTACATCTGTAGAATTAGCATTAAGATTGTCGTTAGTAATCAACGAAGAAATAACTTATTTCCAATTCCGCTTAGTAAGGAAAAAGTGAAGGAATTGGGAGTTACGATCACCTTCTCTTAACCATTTCAATATGCTCTTGTCTTTTAGCATGGTTTCTTAGCAAGAAATTATAGCTGAAGCAAATTATTAGCTTCTAGCTCTTGAGAGTGCAAAGATCAGAGTGGCCAGCTTTTACTATTACTAATTGGATTGACAATAGCTATTATTTAGCCTGACAAATCAACAAATCAAGGTGGTGTTCACCTCAAAATATATTGTCCAATAGCAACCGTAAGTAAATGGGCTATTGTATAATAGGATGAGAACCTAAGGTCGTATCTCTCAAGGAACTCACGTCTACTTATTAATTTATTTCACAAGTTTGCAATTAAAAGTAAAAAGGAAATTTGGATTTTATAAATCTAAAGCAAATAATTAAACTAAAGCAAAGAAATAAAGATGTGTAAATGCAAAATTATGAATGAGTCTAGAGATCTTTACAATCCATAGTCTGTCCTTTATGATATTAAGCAATTGGTTCAATGATCTAGGTTAAACAATCCAATATTTAATGCAACCATTCAATTAGAACTTATTATACTAGTTATCGCATCATAGAAGTAATCTAAAGAAAACATGCATCGATCAAAGGATTTAATACTAAAACTTATATTCCTAATTCATTTTAGAATCTCAATTGAATAGTTTCGGGTTTAGATTTTCACTCTCGCTCCATCACCCAAACCCTAAATAAAACTAATTGGAGTGCAAGCAATTTGTTTGTTAACTTTAATCCAACTCAATCAAGCAAAATCTTAACACAAATCAAAGAATCCAATTACTACTATTCATATCAATAATACTTTATACTTCAATCTCTAGACAATGAAGAATTTAACTCATGATTAGTTTGGATCTCAACAAATTAGCAATGAAATTTAAGGAAAACATGTTTAAATCTCTTAACACAAAGTTTATCCAAAGAAATTTAAAGTTGAAAAGTTATGAAGATAAATCTCAATTAAAGTGCAGAAAATCTCAATACCATTGCAAAATTTCAACTTCAATCTTGATTACAAATCAAATCTTAATGAAAATTAACTAAATCTATGTAAATATTATGAAATCTAAGAAGTAATTGAGTCTAAACCTAAAAATTAGAGGTTTTGTCTATAAACTCTCTGAAAAATGAGCTAAGAATCTCCTTTTTTTTAAAAAAAATAATAATGTTTAAACTTTTTATATAGTGTATCCTTAAGGATATGGTAAAACTAAATTAAGTTTTAACAAGAATTCTAATAAAAATAGGAAATAAATCACTTAGAACTCGTACTTATTACTGGACTAGGAAAATGTCTGGCTTTCTGGTTGATTTTAGGCTAGAAAATGTTGTATTTAGACTTTGTAATCTTCAAAAAAATTGTATATATTTCTCTTAAATTTCCAATGGTACCTTACCCACCTCAATTGGACTTTTTAGCTCAAGTTATGCTCAAAATTCTCCAAAGTGACAAAGCTGTCAGATTTTTGTAGCGTCGACATGGTCTGTACAAATGCCCTTTTACCATGTGCGGATGGAGAAAATTATATCAGAAAGTTTCACAACCCTGCGCGGATGAATTTTTCAGCATTGGCAAACATGCTTGCTCCAAAACTCCATCTTTTGATCTAATAACATCATATTTGCATCAATTTTTCATTTTCTCTAAAAACCCCTTAACAAACACAATTTTTTGGATAAAAATAAACTCAAATGTTAGAAAAAATATATATAAAATTATGCACAAAATAACTCTCCCAAACGTAAGCTTTTACTTGTCCTTAAGCAAAACAGAACAGTGATAATGATTAGATAACTTAACTCTCTCTATCAAGCTATGTAAAACCAGGTTTCAAATTTCTAATCCAACAATTCAAACAAGTCAAAGTCAAATTTTGCTTTATAATCCAATTTCAACACTTTTATTGACATTATAGTATAACCAATCATCAAAATTTGAGCTAAATGAATGGGCAAACTTCTTTTTATGTAACAAAGTTAAAATAAGGAAAATAAAGGTTTTTATGGTTAGGAATTATCTCATTATTTTTGAAAATAACACACATTTCATACAGATTTAAACTTTAAGAACATGCACTTTTTTTCTTATTTTATTTTTTCTTTTACTTTTATTCACTTTAAGGATCCTAAATTAATTGATTATGTCATTAGCCTTTTGACGCGAAGGTAAACACTTTGTTGTGTCGACCCCCGATTACTCAACTAATCACTTTATATTATTCGACTACTAGCACTATTCATAGTTGTTTTAGATTTGTTTCACTTTGCACAAAACAGGAACCAACGAAATATGGAATTATATTCAAAGCTCCTTGTTTATTCTTTTTTTCTAGTGCAAACTTTTAATTTATTCACAATTCATGCATGTTATATCAAAAACACATCGTTAAATCTCTAAGATTTCTAAAGATATTTTACCAAAACTTTAACCATGCAACATTAAAATCAATAAGCTCAAACATTTAACAAGAATTTCAAATTTTAAAGATGCCATAATGTCAAGAATCACACGACTCAAATAAGTGCGCATGGCCTAGTCCCAAAATGTTTTAGGACATGCCAAAATGGTGTTTTTAGTATAGTAAGGTGCACGGGGAAACTTTCATGGTGCACATCCCCTGCCAAATTAACTTTACATGTGCCGATATTCAAAATAGGAAGTTTGAGAAACATTAAAGCTTATGAGGCATTAGGGTTTTGGCACACCCCATGCCTATTTGATTTCAGCCTGTGCCACTTACTGTTGTTAGGCTCACATGGTTTAGCATTCTGATTTTAATGATCACAAAACTGTGTGATATGTTTAAGTTCACTAACATGTTTTGTACAGGTTAAAGACAAGTACTAAGGCCTGAACTAATCAGGCATGTGATCCACTTCCAGATAGTTCATTAGCTACCTAATGAATAGAGTTGGTGACCTAATGAAGATCCTTCAAGCACCTAATTATAGTCAATATTAGTTATAATGTAAAAAGGATAATTACTTATATTATCTAGCATGAAAAACAATCATTTTTTAAAATCTAAAATTTTCATGCATAGATTCCTTAACTGATTAGGTTTTTAATCAGAATAACCAATCCATTGAATGGTTAAGGAAGAATATTCTTTGACTTAATGCATAAAACAAATTGAACTTTTTCATATATTGATGCATCGCTAGGAAGCTAACATAGCTGAAAATCCTAGTTTCCTGTAAAAAGCAAATGTCAATCTGTCATATCATGATTGATAGGTAGATGTTGGAAGAGCTGTTAGGAGCCTGTTTTACATTATTTCATTCTCTTCTCTTTAGCAACTATTTTATTCTAACAACCTCTACAAATAGCATTCAAATTCACACATTTAAGGGGTTCGTTGATGTCATTGATGAGATTAGGGTGTTCATAATTTCCAAAATTATTTCAAGATCAATATACTATTTCCCATTGTTTGCCTTGAATCATCCTTTACTCTTTTTCAATCAAGGAAGAATTTATTATGCATTAAAGTTTTTCATCGCAAGTAAGCATTTACTTCCAATCATTTGTCTTAAGATTTCATCATAAATTCTTTCTTCTCGACAAACTCTTTATACATTCATTATATTGATCTATTTTATGGTTTGTTGTAATAAATAGCTTTGTTTTTCTTTATTTTAAAATTATGTCATTCTCCCGATTGTAAAGGTATCTAGGTACCTAATCAAGCCTGTAGTTATATTAGGGTTGTCATAGCCGCCCAATTGAAAGCCTATGAGAGGATCATCTATTCATGAGAATGGATGAGCGGTTTTAGATACCGTAGCAAAATCTAAGGGATTTGAGAAAGGGTACATTTCTCCTTAGTTAGGTCCCTAGTCAGTTAGGACTATAATGGCTTTTCTCTAGCAAATTGAATAGAGCTCACATAGTGGAACTCTCATAACGTGATTTCTAAGTACTGGATGTAGGCCTTATCTATTGAACCGGTATAATTTCTTATCTTAATTCTCTTTCATTTGTGTGCATTGCATTAAGTCCCTAATCATTTTCACTAAACATGATAGATTAAGTTTTTCTAAGTTTCTTTTTTAATTCTCTTATCTTTCATCCTTCACACTCATTATCTCACCAATTGGTGTTACATTTGTTCCCCAAAAAATTCCATTAGGCCACTAAGGGATAAAGTTCAATTTTAACCCTAACATTTATCAGGTAGACCACATCACCCCTAAACATTTTTAAAAGATAAATTAAGCCCATAACATTATAAAAATGGCACAAATTAGCCCAACGTCATTAAGTTGATGACGTGGCGTGCCACACCATCAAAAGGGGAGGTGTCATGTCATCAAAAGGGTGTCATATGGCATGCCACATCATCAAAAGGTCACCACATCATCAAAAAGGGTGCCACATCATCAAAATGTGTTCCACATCATCAATTTAATGGCGTTGGGCAAATTTACACCATTTTTCATAAAATTAAGGGCTTAATTGTTCATTTGAAAATATTTAAGGGTAATTTGATATTCCTAATAAATGTTAGGGTCAAAATTACACCTTATCCTGACCATTAATTACTCTTATTAGTCAACTAATTGTAAGTGTTGGCTTACTTCTATAAGTATCTTCAGGCTACTAACCAGTAAAGCAACATACTTATGCAGTTTTTTTCAATCCTTGCTATTGGTGAATAGATTTGGTAACCCAAGTTACCTCCTAAATAAATTAACAACAAACTTATCCAGTCACCTAAGTTGATAGCTTCAGCCACTTAATTGAAAAAGAACTAAAAAGTTCAATTCACCCCCCCCCCCTTGTCTGCATAATCGCATTTTTATTTAGTATCATTGCAAGTCTCTGTATAGATATCAAGCTTAACACCCTCAGAGGAAAGATCCAAGCCTGGTTGGTCGGGCACATGAAGCTTCATTTCTCCCTAAAAGGTAGTCTATCCATAGACCACCACTTTTCAATGGAACTCATTATACATATTGGAAGACTACTATGACTCATTTTATTTAGCCAATTGATATAGCAGCCTAGACTGTCAATATGGACCTAAAGTTCCTATGAAAAATGTGGTAACGTCATCCACCAGTGTTGTATCTAGCATGCCAAAGATTGAATCAGAATACACTGAAGATGACTGGAAGCAAATTTCATTAATTCTAAAGCCATGAATATTTTACACTATGCACTAACTCCTTTTGAGTTTAACATTATTTCAGGGTTCACTATAGTAAAGGAAATATGGGAAAAATTGGAGAATACATATAAAGGAACAAATCTGGTCAAGGAGGCCAAGGTGAACATCCTAATGAAGGAGTATGAGTTGTTTAAAATTAGGCCTTCTGAGACCATCACAGCAATGAACATCAGATTCGCTAATCTGATAAATCAGCTTGCTAATTTTGGATATGCTATGCTTGAAAATAATCAGATTCAGAACATCCTTAGGTCCCTACCAAAGGAATGGGACTCAAAAGTCAATGTCCTGGTAGACAAAGAATAATTGAAGATGGATGAGCTCATATGCAATCTCCTAACCTATGAGATGGTCTTAACTAAGAGAGCTCAATCAGAGGCAAAATAAAAGAAAATAATTGCTTTAACTGCCAAATTAGAGTCATTAAGATCAGATGAGATGGCTGTTTTGGCAAGGAAAATGAACATGATTTCTAAGAAGAAGAGGCAAGTGATATCAAAGACCTAATAAAAAAAGAAAAGGATATAAAAGGTGATACATTAAATAAAGATACAAATGAAGTGGTACACTATGAGTGTAACGAGCCTGGTCATATCAAGCCTAACTGCCTTAAGTTGAGCAAGACGACTTCAGATAAGAAATAAAAGAAAGCATTGGCTACCTGGAGTAAAATAGAATAGTCTCACGGATCTAAAGACAATTTAGATGGTAATGAGAAAGCTAATTTGTGTCTCATGGTTAGCTCAATCGATAGTCCTGAAGCAGAGGAAACACCCAAGGTACACTTCTTTAACTTAAATGCTAAGAATGATATTGAGAATGTCTTTAGTAAGTTATACAATGAGTATAGGTGCTTAAAGATATCTCATATATCATTAAAAACAAAATTCACTTAAATATCATTTGAGTTATCTTTAAGTCAGGAATTCAATCCTTATTTACTTAATGAATGCTTAAAAAATGAATTCTTATTGTGCAACATTAGGAAGCTAAATGAAGACTTATCAAGGTCAGTGTTTCTCAATACTAGACAGGTTAAATCAAATGATCAACCAACTGATGAGAATACAAATTTATGTGAGATGATTAGGTTTGATAGTAGTCTAATGAAAAAATTGAAAAATGAAAGAGATGAATTCTCTCTCATCTTTCAAAAATAGAATTTTGTCATTGATAAAATTAATTTACAAGCAATTGTTGACAATCGTGTTCCATCTGATATTGCATCATCTTCACAAATTTTGAATCACTCAGTTGCAAGTCAAGTACCTAATCAGGGAATTTTAATATAAAATCAAAATTTAAGAAAGCACTGTGGTGGATTCAGATTTGGGTTCCTAAAGGAGCCAAACCTGCTAACTTATCAGGACTCAATGTAGATTGGGAACCTAAATCAACCTAATTCATTGCAGGTGTGCCTGAGCAGCAGAAGTAAATCAGATGACTGACATGTTGATAGTGGCTACTTAAAGCATATGATAGGAGATAAATCAAATTTCTCTAAGCTAGATGAAACCAATCAAGGATACTTGAAATGTGGGGATAAGAGCAAAGCTGAAATTATTGGAAAATGAACTATCAAATCCAAACCTCCTATCCATGATGTTTCATTAGTTAGGAGACTAAAATATAACTTGTTCAGTGTTAGCCAATTGTGTGATAAAAATCGACGTGTCATCTTTGAAGCCACCTACGTTGAAGTCTAGTCAACTATCGATGGCAATACCATATTCATTAGTCTGTGAGTAGGTAATGTATATGTTGTGAATTTGAATAATTGGAATGTCAAAGATGAAGGCTTAATTTCTATTAAAGATAATAATTGGTTATGGTACAGGCGTCTGAGGCATATTAATATGTAACAGATTTCTAAATTAGTCAATAAAGATCTGTTTAATGTCCTGCCTGAAATAAAATTTGAAAAGGACCATGTATGTTACGTATGTCAAAAAGGTAAACAAGTTAGGTCCTCCTTTAGAGCAAAATCAGTGGTTCTACCATTAGGCCACTTGAAATCTTACACTGTGATTTATTTTTCCCTATATCACCTAGTAGTCTAAATGAAAATAAATATGTCTTTATTATTGTTAATGACTACTCAAGGTACACATGGGTACTTTTTCTTTCTACTAAAAAAACAAACTACTCATCTTTTATTCACTTTTGTAAGAAAGTAAAGAATGAGATGCAATTACACCAATTAGGAGTGATCATGGTGGAGAGTTCAAAAATGAGATGTTTGACTCCTACTGCAAGCACTATGGGATCACCCATAACCTTTCCATTACAAGAATACCTGAACAAAATGAAGTGGTGGAAAGGAAGAATAGGACCTTAGAGGAGATGCCAAAGACAATGCTCAATGAACTGTCCCTTCCTAAGTACTTCTGGGCAAAAGCAACTAACATCTTGCATAGGGTCCTGATTAGGCCCCTAATGGATAAAACTCCATACGAGCTGTGGAAGGGAAGAAAGTCTAATCTTTCTTACTTTCATGCATATGGTTATAATTTTTTTATCTTAAATAACAAGAAAGATTATTTGAGAAAATTTGATTCAAAATCAAATGAAGGAATCTTTCTTGGTTATTTCACATCTAGAAAAGCATATAGAGTTTTCAATAAAAGAACACTAATTGTGGAAGAATCCACGCATGTCATTTTTTATGAATCTAACCACTTGAGTAAGAAAATTTCAAAAGATGATGTAGATGAAAATGTGGCTAAGAAGTTAGCGACCTAAGAAAACCCAAGGATGATCTGGGAGCATATGATCAAGAAGATAATGCAAAGAAAGGTGATCAATCACTTGATAAAAATGATTAGTTGCCTAATTCAAAACATTAGTCGCCTAACCAACGTGTTCAATCACCTAATCAAGAGCCTGATCTACCCAAAGATTGGAACTTCCATAAAGATCATCCGAAAGAAAATATCTTAGGTAGCCCATCAGAAAGCATATTAAAAAGGTATGTATTCAAGAAAATTCATGGTGACATGGCCTCCGTTTCTCAAATGGAGCCTAGGGATGAAAACTAGATCTTGGCTATGCAAGAAGAACTCAACCAACTTGAAAGAAGCCAAGTATGGAAGTTAGTACCCAGGCCAAAACATTAATCAGACATTGGAACAAAAATGGGTGTTCAAAAACAAGCTGGATGAACATCGTATAGTGGTAAGAAATAAAGCCAGTTTAGTTTCCTAAAGATAAAATCAATATGAAGATATTGAATTTGATGAAACATTTGCTCATGTGGCTAGAATTGAAGACATTAGGCTATTATGTGTTATTACCTATTTTTGAAACTTTACCCTCTATCAAGTGGATGAGAAAAGTGCTTTCTTGAATAGTTTTCTAAATGAGGAGGGCTATGTTGAATAGCCATCTAGTTTTTAAAGTCCTGATGAACCAAATCATGTGTTTAAACTTACTAAGGCATTATATGGCTTGAAATAGGCCCTTTGAGCATGGGATGAATGTCTTAGTAACTTTTTGCTTAATAAAGGATTTTCAAGAGGACAAGTTAATACTATTCTATTTATCAAATCACATGAAAATGATATGCTCATTAGGAAAATATATGTGGATGATATAGTATTTGGTGCCACTAATCCATCTTTGTATGAGCAATTTTCTAAGGATATTGAGAGGGGGGCGGGGAAGGGGGGTTGAGATGAGCCTAATGGGAGAATTGAACTTCTTCTTGGGTCTCCAAATGAAGCAAATGTCTGATGGTATATTCATCTGTAAAACCAAGTACATCAAGGATCTGCTTAAAAAGTACTTCAAGGATAATAAGATGAAGAATATTTGGACCTCAATGAGCCCTTCAAGCAAATTGGAGGAAGATGAATATTGTGAAGATGTCAATGTTAAGGTGCATAGAGGAATGATTGGGTCACTTCTCTACCTAACTACTAATCGACCTGACATACAATTCAGTTTATACCTTGGTGCAAGATTCCAAGTTGATCCTAAAGACACACATCAAGTTACTGTAAGAGGATTTTCAGATACTTATCTGGAACTCACAACATAGGTTTGTGGTATCCTAAAAACACTAACCTACAATTAGTTGGGTATAATGATGCTAATTTTACAGGTAGTAGGGTTTTTTATAAGAAATGAACATCGGGGACTTATCAATTCCTAGTTCTCTGCCTCATCTCATGGTTTAGCAAAAAACAGTCATTAGTTGCCCTATCCACAGCTGAAGCTGGGTGTGTGGCTGCTAGTAGCTGTGTATCTAAAATATTATGGATGAAGCATCAGTCAGCTGTCTATGGTATTGAGCTTAAGAAAGTTCCTGTTATGTGTGACAACACAAGTTCCATTAACCTATCTAAGAACCCATACAACATTCAAGAATAAATCATATTGAAATTTGTCATCACTTCATCAGAGATCACATTCAGAAGGGAGAAATTCAAATGGAATTCATTTCATTAGAGTAATAGTTAGATGATATTCTTACCAAAACTTTAAATGAAGATCAATTTTGTAAAATTCCAAGGAGTCTTAGTATGGGTACTCTAACTTAATTCCTTTGTTACTATATTGTGCATGAGTATTAGGTCCCTAATCATGTGTTAGGTCCCTAATAATGTTGCACTTTTGAGTTCCCTCTTTTAGGAGTGTAATAGTGGGTTTGAATGATATTTGATGTGACATTTACTTGTAGACCTTTAAACTGTCACATGTTTCCTAAAAAAGAGAGCATGTGAGGAGAGAGATAGACTCTTAAAAGTAAAGATTTATCTTTTCATTCAATACAATGATGGCTATAGGTAATCTAAAAAGGTAGATTATTTTTCATTCCCTATAATTGTGATGATTACTGTGTCCCATTTAAAATTCAAATATATTTAGATTATTATTTCTACTTTATTTCTGAATTGTGATTGGTTGTTTGGAGTCCAATCATTCTCTCTCTTATTTTGTTTATTTAACCGAACCAAGAACGTGTATGGTTATTTAAAACCACACACACACACCCTTCATCTCCCACTTTCCTTTCTATGTAACCCTAATTCCCAAATTCACAAAACTCACCATGGCCAAAAGATCTTCCCAATCCAAAAACCCACCCTCTCAATCCTCAAAACACCTTAAATTAGAGTCACAGTCATCTGGAAATGGTGAAACTACATCCAAGAAATAGTCAGTGATCTCTCTTAAAGTAGTAAAATGGGATGTTATAAGTATTGCTTTAAAGAATGGTTAGAATTTCAGGGATATGTACCATTTCTCACCATAAATGATCCATACTATGAAGAGAATATGACTGAATTCGTTGTTTCAATCCGAAAAGGAGAAGCTGAGCATACTCTCACTACGTTTATTTGATGGTGAGATAAGAACAATCATGGCATAAACATTCAGTGAAGTTTGGTCTCTGCCCATTGACAGTGCCATAATTATGTCAGAAGAACAGAATGTAAAAGGGTATGACAGGATAAAATTTCTGGAAGAAATTGCTAGAGATGCAATAGCTAAGCTCAACTCAACTAGTTGTTGACTGCACACTCGTCTTCTTCACAAATTCATAGTAAATATCATTTACCCTAGAAAAGGCAATTTCGAGAATGTAAACAACATGGACCTAATTATTATATGGCATATGATTAAGAAAGTGAAGTTCAGCTTACCACATTATTTGACTCATCTTATGGGTAATCTGAAATCGAGTAAAGGTATGCCCTATGGCAGCCACCTAACTAAGTTGTTTAAGAAGTTTGACTGTGCATTGACAAATGGAGTCTGAAAATCAGTAAGCATGATCCTTATGAAGTAAAAGAGAATAAAAAGGGAGAAAAGAAGAAAGAAGAGAAGAAAAAGAGAGTTGAGGTTCCTGCAAAGAGAAACATCTCTACTTTTAAACTTGCCATTGTTAGTTTAGAATTTGAAAAGGCACAAGTAAGTCAAGTTCCTAAAGACCCTAATCAGAAACCTATTAAGGAGGTCCATGTGCTTGAGCCAACTAATTGATGTAGCAAATATCGACCTGAAAAGCCAATCCAAAGATGATGATACTGAGACTATCTTCTCTCAATTGGAGGAGTTCCAGAAGTTAGGAACTCAAGCTATCTAGGAAGTTCTAAAGCAAGGATCATAAAGTATTGGAGGAAATGGAAGCTGATATAAGAAGTTATGCAGCTGAGGAATCTGAGGAAACTAAATCCTCTAAAGAAAAACTTGATGATTATTTAGAAGTTCTCAGTGAGATTAGGGACCTAAAACGTGCCCTCATTGAACAGTTTAAGAAGCTAAAGGAGTCCCTAACTGAAGCAGGAAAAGATAACTGAAATGACATTGTTGGGAAGTTGGATTATGTTGAAAAACATTTAGGTGAGCATATTTATGGAGTGGAAGCTCAGGTGACCAAGCTTCATTCCTTCACTATTGATTAGTAGTCCCAAGTCTAGTACATAGTTAGAAAATTGGCTACTAGAATTAAGGACCTGAAACCTAGTCCAAAGACGGCTGCTGAAACTAAAGGTAGTTCTTTATGTTCTGAAGGAAGCAAAGAAGAAGGACAAAGGAAAAGCGGTTATGAAGGAGACACCTAAGCCTAGATCTGCGACTCCTAGAACCAAAGCTAAGTCATCCTCA
>CAOJBK011205952.1:0-10957 GCA_948294925.1 Codiaeum variegatum | reverse complement strand
GTTATTTAATATAAAATTTATTCATAATTGAATTTTTAAATATAATGTTTATATAAATTTTATTATATTTTTATATTATTTATATTATTAACATAATTATTAGTGACGTAATTATTATATTAAATATTCACTATTTGTTACGTCATTAATGATTCTTTTTTTTCCAGAAAATTAGTGACGGAAATTTTTTGTCATAAATGCATTTTTTCGTCGCTAATGTGTCGTTATTTATGAAAATATTACTGACGCATTAATATATATTACTGACGCGAAAATTGAGTTAGTAAATTACTGACGCGATTTTTTGGTCAGTAAAGCGTCAGTCATTAATTAATTTATTACTGACGCCAAACAGTGAAATGCTGACACAAAAATAGCGTTAGTAATTATTGACGCCAAATTTTCGCGTCAGTATTTTTTTTTTACTGACGGCCGAAATACCGACGCATTTTTTGCGTCAGTAAATTACTGTTCGGCGTCAGTAACTCGAGTTACTGACACTGAATTGCATGTTACTGACGCCAATTCGGCATCAGTAATTTTTTTTTTTTTGTAGTGTTGGCCAGTTCGGATTAGGAAGCTAAAATTGAAGATGAAACTTTAACTTTTATTTGTTTGGTTTAGTTTGTATTTCCCCTTTAGGGGTGGACTGTTTTCTTTCTTTCTTTCTTTTTTTGCTATTGTATGAGGTGTCCTGAAAGAGCTCTAATTGTGGAAGACACTTTTAAGTCCGTACCACATCCAAACTAAATAAAAATATTTTTAATAAGATATTTTTAAAAATATTTTATTTTTATTTATATACATATATATTTAGATTAATTATTAAATTATAAATAATATTAAAGAAAAAAATTTAAATTGAAGTTCTTTTTTATTATTATATATTTTTTAAAAAATAAATATAAATAAAAATATGATGTTTTTATACATCTTATTAGATATATTTTATTTGATTTATTTTGTTGTAATAAAAGTTGAAGATCACAAATTCAAATCGCAAAAATAATCTCTTACAAACATATAGAAAGATATCATTGTGAGCCCTATCCCTCCCCAACGCCACACATAGCAAGAGTTTAGAACTTTCCTTATAATCTAGTTAAAATTTTATAATCCACAATTTTCCATCACTGCAAATCAAAAGCAAAAAGGCGGCTGGCTTTGCCCACTATCCAAGCCTTAAGGATGAAACTGCACTAAAACGTCATTAAGCAATACTTTAATTATCTAATGCATGAAAAATTCATCCATTATTAGTTTTTTAAAGTCATAAAAAGTCTTGCTTATAAAAGTGGCTAGCTAAATTATTATACCATAACAGCACACCAAACACTTTGAAAGATTAGCAACTCACTTATCATTAGATAGATAGAAAGATAGATAGTTCTAGTTGTAGAGAATGTGTTTTAGATTGTTATGTTACAAGTTTAAATTTCAACTAGAACTATCAATCTTTTTGTTTGTGTGAATTTGAGGAATCCAAAGGACATTCAGGTATGAATCTATCGGTCCAAAAGATCTCAGTCCGATAAAAATAAAAATATATGTCTCGTCTTAGTTTAGGCCGAATAATACTTAAAGAAGAATATGATAACCAAAATAGATCTTGTGTTAAACCCCAAAAATATGATCCAAATAGTATATTTTTTGGTATTTTTCGTAAAACAATGATTGAAATAAAGGAAATGAACAATAAAACTAAGGGAATACAAAGATAAACCTAAGTGTAGATACGTGTCCCTGAGTCTAATTTGGACGTCTCCGTCGGCCGCCATCTTCAGGGTTCTGGATGGATCTTTCTTTCTTAAATGTAGGCAGAGGTGTCACTAAGAACTCCTAGTTCGTACGAGAGGGGTTCGGTATCTAGGTTGAGACCGTCAACCGTCAACTAGTGGGGGAGATATATGCGATCGTCGTCACTCTGGGTGAAACAGCAGTAGTCCAAGGGACTTGAATCTAGGGTTTTGCCTAAGCAAATAGTAAGTTTTGTTGGTTGATTGATAGAGTGTTGATGATGTGGACATAGAGATTCGAGCCTTTATATAGTTTCCTTTAAGACGGTGGAGACCTGCCCTAAGGCAACACATGAATGGACTTGGGTTAGGATTGGGGGGTAACTAAATTGGGCCCTCGAAAAGTAGGCTTTGGTTAATCTTGGCCTTAGGGTGCTTGGGGGGAGAACCCTTTTGGCCCTGGGCTAGATATCTCGCCAAAGGGCTTGAAATAAAGGCCTTGAGATGGCCTAATCGAATGTATGCCAAGGCCTCGCCTAGTGGCCTTAGATGGGGTCTAGTTCAAGTTTGATCTTAGGAAAATCTTTGGGCCTTAGCCTATGATTTAAGAATCTCACCATGGACTTTGAAGGCGCCTTGAATCATGGGCCTGTGGTGCTAATCGCCCAGCTGAAGGCCTAAAGGGACCTTGACCCATCTTGAGGCCTTTTGATTGGCTCTCTTTGTGATTGATTTTGGCTCGGTGTTAACACTTTCTATTTATTTAAACCCTTTTTTCCCCTTATCTCACCTTAATAATTTGTAGAGAAAGTTTTTAAGTATTATAGCTAATTTTGACACCTTTATATCAACATGTTAATGTTAGAAGGTTCGTCCCTCATCAATTGTCACTCCAAAAAGCCACTTTATCCGTCATGAATCCGACAATTAGATAAAAAGGATGAAAACCTTCTTCTCACCTCTCTAAACTTATCAAAATGACTAATCAACTAGAAATAAAGGGACATGTTTAGCTTTTATCATAACATTCTTATTACTTCAGCATTAAACACAATCATGTAAAATTTTTTCCTAAACCCTACATTATCTACTAGAAAATCCAAAATTTCTTCCTTTCTGTTTAACTTTACATCCATTTTTCAAAATTTCAAATGAATCAATCTTTTTTAGATCATAACCACATCCAAACACCTTATTGACTTGTTCATCGAACGATTTCACCATCACAGTCACTCCCTACCATTATACACACCACAACCCACCACTACAACTAATATATTATTAATATATATGACATTTATACAGGGGCGGAGGGAAGGCTGGGAGGGGCCTTAGCCAACAATTGTAGATTTGGCAGCAATGGTCGCATAGCTAGGTCGCACCTCTGGGAACATGGCTAAATCGGGTGCCAAGGGAGTCGGTTGGGTTCCGGCAGCCATCGCCAGAGAGAGAAGAAAAACCTTGGGTGGCACGACAGTTGTTGCTTGCACTAAAAACCGATGCAAAAATTCAATCAAAGAATATCAAAGACCAATTCAAAAGTTGAAATAGCTATTGCTAGAACTATCGATTTGTCGAAAAATGCCTCAAAAATCTCGACTTTCAGGTTTCCAATCACTGCTTCCGGTCGATTTCAGAGAGTGAGATTGGTACCAAATCGAAGCTCGCTTCAAGAGCAATACAAAAACACAAGAATCGTCCAAACTACCATCGGAAATAGCCGGAAACAATCTCAAAAACCACTACTTTTCGGAGCTTCAAACTCAATTTCCGTCGCTGCCGCTCGTCGCTTCCCACTGTCGATTGCTTCCTCTAAGTCGTCAACCGTCGAGCTTCCTCTGAGAAAATATAAGTTGATTCTTTTATTAGTGAGTGATCTTCTTAATTTAGTCCCGGTACTGCAACACTATAGTAATCCTCTCAATTTATTCTCGTTGCTCCAAAGTCTGATGCATGAATATTTGTAAAAAAAAAAGGTTTGATTTGTGAATAATCTAACAATTCAAGAACTTCAATTCATGTTACGCTACTATATAGATCGATTGACTGTCTAGAAAATCAACAAACAGCAATAGTTAAGTTCCTTTATTAGGCCGTAAGACCTTTAATGTAATATAATGAAAATGTATTTTTATACAAATTTACATTAGAAATATAATTGATCATTTTATATCTCATTAAGATTTATTGAATCTATTTTATATTCTTATGAAATTATTAAGCAAATATAACTTTTGAATATTTTTGACAAAATCATTCTAGAATTCAATACAAAGCACGAAATATATTGTAATAATATGTAAGTAATCGAGTTGAGTCGAACTCGAATTTCTTTGAAAATTCAAGTAATCGAGTCGAGCTTGATTCTATGTTGACTCACTTTTACTCAATAATTCTCTTACTCACTTAAGCTTAAGCTCGACTCAATTAAACTCGAGTAGCCCAATACTCGGCTCGATTACACCCCTAGTGTGACCCAAGGTTGAATTAGGACTCTCATCATGGAGCTTGAGATAGGGTCCTTATCCATAGCTAATAAAAACTGTCATGGACATTTTCCAAAGGTCCTGATACGGGTATACTCAAAATGGGCCTAGAAGGATCTGGGCCATAAAGGTATACAAATGTCCATACTAAAAGGTAAAAGTCCACGTCCACAACACTTTTATTACCCTTCTCTAGGCATAGAAGACTTCGGTCAGTTGTCGAAGAGATATGCAAGGCTTTGAAGGACAACCCTCGAAGGGGGCCTTCGACCCTTTATCCTGGACACATGTCACAGATCCATTAGTAACATGTGTCCCTACTTTTAATAAACATCAGGCCGCATTCATCGTAGACACTGCCACGTGGACCACTTATAACATGCCACGTGGTCCTAAGAACTATTATATATAGTACATGATGTCACACTTTTCAAGTTACGTTCACTAAACCTTAAACTACCCAAATATACTTTCTTAAGGATTCACAGTGAATCCAAAGCATACAGCTCCATTACTGGCTTGAGCGTCGGTGGATCATTGCCAGGCACACGCCTGGCCCTCTTAGCTCACTGTTATTCCTTGTGCAGGTATCTAAATTCTATTGGATTCAGGCCCAGAGATCAGAAGTTGTTAAGTCAAGGACTTATCAATTGGTATCGTCTGTGGAAAACTTTTTTTCATTGAATACTTTTCCTGATCTCAAATAGCCTAATTCATTCCAGATCATCAGTGATGGATGACCTCCAAAGTGGCAGGAATCCTAATGTCGACCATTTGCCCAATCAACACCCAGGAAACGGTAATCAAGAGACTCCACCACCTACCTATACTAATACCACTTTTGATCCTAGGGCCCCTTTTCAGGCTCGGGCAGACCTCTTTAGAAACACAAAAGCAAGCCCTATTTTGACCACACCCCACCAAGCCTCAACCAGTGCAGCCCTAGAACTATCAACAGGGATCCAAAATGCTATAATGGGAGCGTTAGCCCCACTCTTGCGACTCTTGCAAAATCAGAACCTTCCTGAAAGACAGGATAATGAGACCCCAAATATTAATCTAACCCATACCAGACTTTTCCAAATGCCCGAAGGTCGGAGAGAGGAAGAGCCAAGGGCAGAAGTTAGTCGGCCCCAGATAGAAGGTGCAGCTATGAGAAGCAATCCAGTGGGTGCAATAGAAAGAGTGGGGGGATATGAAAGGAGGAGGCTGAGTGGTCAAAATAGAGAAAGCTCCATAGACTCAGAGGAGTCTAGAACCACCGAATAGGTTGTACGAAGAGAAAGGAGAGAGGTCCGCTTTGGAAGATTGTCAGAAGAATTTCATAGAGCTTCGCCATCCCGAAGGAGGGGACACGAAGCCACTAGCAGGCAGCCAGAAAATGTGAGAGAAATGGTAAAGAAATGTGTGGAAGAGTTGGGGGGAGGAAGAAAGGCAAGAGATCGAGACCTTAAGCTAGAGCTCAAATCCCCATTTATAGAGAGGGTGGCAAGTTATTGGATGCCAAGCAAATTCAAAGATCCCCACATAATGAAGTATACTGGAATAGCAAATCCATGAGCACACATATTGAATTACAAACATGAGATCGAACTCCAAACATGCGATGATGAAGCACTCTGTAGGGCTTTCAGGGGGTCATTGGATGGAGCAACTACTAAGTGGTATGATGGTCTCAAGGAAGGAAGCTTAGAAAGCTTCAGGTAGCTAGCAGAAAGTTTTATGAAAAGATTTGCTGCCATTATCCCGATGGAGATGCAGACACAAGCCTTGGAGCTTGTGAAATTGGGATAGGAGGAATCCTTAAGAGATTTCCTGGCTAGGTTTAATACAGAAGCCCTAAAAGTCACCAACTTGAACCAAGCTAGAGCAGTAGAGGCATTACAGAAATGCACCGCACATGCTGACTTCTTCAAGAAACTGTCTAGAGAACTTTCTAACAGCCTTGAAGAAGCAATGTCGATCGCTCAGAAATATATTAGGCAGGATGATGCTTTCTGGGTAAGTCAATTTCCCCGAATGCGAAAGGCGGAGCAGGAGAACACAAGCTTAAGAAACAAGAAGGCCAATGACAAAGGGGCGACCATATCTAAAATAGTGGGTTCACAGAATGAGAAGGCTAGAGATCCAATGAGGAGAACATTAGATGTGACCAAGCTAACTCCATTGAATGCTAGACCTGAGATGGTGTTTGCAGCATTCCAAGATCAGAACATCTGGTAGAAGCCCAGGCCCATCAGGAAAGATCCTGATAAGAGAGACAAGAACAAGTTCTGCAAATTCCACAACACCAACGGTCACTCCACAGACTCTTGTAGACATTTGATGGAGGAAATTGAAAAGCTCATCAAACAGGGATATATGAGGAGGTTTGTTAGGGACAATACAAATGTAGAGCCGCCAACGGGAAATGATGGAATGGCAGGAGAAATTGCATATCTGACAGGAGGTCCCGAAGAAGGAACAGCGAAGAAAAATAAAGCAGTAGCTCGAAGCGGGGAATCCTCAGAATTTGTGTTCTTCAATGGTCAGAAATAATGGGCTGATAATGAGCAAGGGAAAATAAGAGAAGGGCCCGTTGTCGTCAAGGCCATCATAGCAAACTATAATGTCCACAGAATCCTGGTAGATAACAGGAGTTCCACCAACCTTTTGTCCTTCGAAGCTTATCAAAATATGGACATCAAAGGGTATGAACTGAAAGAATTAAAAAGTCCTGTTCAAACTTTGGACAGGTCAGAAATCCCTACAGGAGGTTACATCCAATTGCCCTTCACTATAGGAAAAACTCCGAATAGTGTAACTGTCATGGCCCTTTTTATGGTGGTAAAGATTCATATAGCATACAATGTGTTGATGGGAAGACCTCTCCTTAGTGATTTGGATACAGACACAACTATTCGAAGAGGAAGACTAAGAATCCCCTTAGCTGATGGGACAGATTTTTGTGTATATAGTACTACAACTCTAGAAACTATGAAGGACCATACTCGAAAGAGAAAAATGTCATCGCACACACAGACCGAGGTGTGCATGGTTTAGAAGGGAAAGACAACCGAAGGGCCAAGGACTCAGCCAATAGAAGAATTGGGGACATTACCCATTGATGAGACAGGAAAGAGTCTAAAAATAAATGAAAAGATAGAAGAAAAAGAGGAGACGAAGACATTCTTGATCAACCATAAAGGAACTTTTGCCTGGGACTCCTCTAAAATGCTTGGAATCAGCCCAGAGCTAGTTTTCCATTGGCTCAATGTGGACCCAACCTTCAGACCCATCAAGTAGAAGAAGAGATGTTTTGGTGCCGAAAGACTAGCAGTTATAGATGACGAGGTGAATAAGCTGATGGAGGCAGGATTTATCAAGGAAGTGCAGTTCCCAGAATGGCTGGAAAATGTAGTACTGGTGAAGAAACCCAATGGCAGTTACAGAATGTGTGTCGACTTCACAGATCTGAATAAAGCTTGCCCTAAAGATTCATATCCGCTGCTAATGATTAACAAGCTAGTTGACTCCACAGCTAGCTATAAATTCCTTTCTTCCTTTGATGCCAAGCAGAGGTATCATCATATTAGGATGGACCCGGAGGATGAGGAAAAAACAACATTCATCACGGAAAAGGGAACTTATTATTACACATCCATGCCTTTTGGTCTGATGAATGACGGGGCCACATATCAACGGATTGTGAACAAGATGTTTAAAGATCAGCTAGGTTGAAACTTAGAAGCCTATATGGATGACATAATTGTTAAAAGCATAAGTTTCAAAGAACATGTCAAAAACTTGAAGGAAGTCTTTGGAATCATGAATCAATATGGAATGAAACTGAATCCAGAGAAGTGTGCGTTCTTCATCTAAGGGGGAAAGTTCCTCGACTACCAAGTCAGTAAAAGGGGTATAGAGCCCAACCCAGACAAGGTGGAAGCTATCTTAGACATGCCAGGACCGAGGAACATAAAAGAGGTGCAAAAGTTGACAGGGAGGTTAGTAGCCCTCGGCAGGTTTATGTCAAAAGCAGCAGAGAGGTACCTGTCATTTTTCAAAAAGCTGAGGAAGAATGCATCCTTCGACTGGTCTGAAGATTGTCAAAAGGCTTTAGAGGAGCTTAAAGACTATTTGGGATCTGAGCAAATGCTAAGTAGGCCCTTACCAGGGGAAGAGTTGTTGATCTATTTGTCCGCCTCTCCATATGCAGTGGGAGCTTTGTTAGTAAGGGAAGAAGGGGGGATTCAAAAGCCAATATACTATTTCAGTAAGGTCCTTCAGGGGAAAGAGATGAATTATTCTCCTATGGAAAAATTAGCTTATGCTTTTTTATTATCTTGTAGGAAATTTAGAGTATACCTCCAGGCACTCCAAGGAGTAGCCGTGACGGATAAGCCCTTCCAAAAGACACTCCACAGACCAAAAACCTCAGGGAGAATGCTGTGTTGGTCCATAGAACTTGGACAGTACGCCCTCTTGTATCGGCCTAGATCAGCAATCAAGGCCCAGGCGCTGACAGACTTCATATTTGAATGTTTGTTCCCTGAAGAAGAGCCTGAGGAAAATAGAGCCGAAGCAGGTTTGCCAATTAGTTGGGAGTTGTTTGTAGACAGTGTAAGCTCTCAGAAAGATGGTGGAGTCGGTATAGTTCTAAAGAATGGAGCAGGGGTCCTCCTGGAGTATGCCTTGAAGCTAGACTTTCCCACCATAAATAATATAGTCGAATATAAAGCACTTGTACAAGGGCTCAAACTAGCTGACTTTTTATGTATGGAGAACCTGATCATATGCAGTGATTCGTAATTGGTCCTTGGACATGTGGGAGGATTATTCAAGGCCAAGAAGGAAGAAATGGTGAAATACTTGGCCATTACCAAATCCGTAAGATGAAAGATAAAGGAATCAGGGTGGAATGCTGAAAAGTCCCAAGGCTTGAAAATTGTCGGGCAAATAGCTTGAGTGAGCTTGCAGCTGCTCATCCCTTGGGTATCCAAAAAAAGTCTTCATTGGATCAATATCAACTCCTAACATCATAGAAGGGGGGGAGGTCATGGAAGTAAGTGATGAGCCTAGCTAGATCGATCCTATCAAAGCTTATCTAGAAAATGGCGAACTACCCTCAGATGTGGAGGAAGCGAAGAAAACCAAAAGGAGGAGTTCTCACTTTTCCCTTAACAATAACATCCTTTACAAGAGGGCTTATTTGCTCCCTTAGCTAAAATGCCTAAAGCCAAGCAAGGCCAAGTATGTCCTCTAGGAGATTCACGAAGGATCCTGTGGAATGCACATAGGAGGGAAGGCCCTGGCTGCTAAAGCTTTTAGACAAGGATATTACTGGCCTAGTATGAAGAAGGATGCAATGTCCCTTGTGAAGAAGTGCTCGTCATGTCAAAAGTTTGCCAATTTGATAAACTCCCCAGGCACCGAGCAAGTTCCCTTATACATCTCTTGGCCATTCGCGAAGTGGGGGATTGACATCGTAGGCCCTTTGCCTATGGCTCTAGGGCAAAGGAAATTCTTGATAGTTGTAGTGGAATACTTCGCCAAATGGGTAGAAGCAGAGCCCCTAGCTACAATATCAGCCGATAATATCATTAAGTTCATATGGAGGAACAACATCTGCAGATTCGGAATTCCCTACCAACTAATTAGTGATAATGGAAAATAGTTTGATAACACCAAGATCAGAGAATTCTGCAACGGTTTGAATATTAAACAACACTTCTCCTCGGTGGAACACCCTCAGACTAAAGGGCAGAAAGAAGTTACGAATAGAATAATCCTACAAGGGATTAAGAGGAGACAGGAAGGGTGTGGAAGAAGCTGGGCTGAAGAACTCCATCATATGTTGTGGGCATATAGAACAATGCTAAGGGAGGTAACAGGAGAAACCCCATTCTCCTTAACCTTTGGCACTGAAGCCATCATTCCTGTAGATATTTCTCCCTAGCGGAAGGGTTCACTACTATGAAGAAAATGATGCCATGAAAATGGTTTAACTAGATTTGTTGGAAGAATTGAGAGAATAAATTATGATAAGAAATGCAGCATACAAGTAGAGGGCTGCAAAATATTTCAACATGAGTGTAAAAAATAAAAGCTTCGAAGAGGGAAGTCTGGTGATGAGAAGCCTCGAAGCAACTGGAAAGAGAGAAGGATGCAGTGTTAGCAGTGTATGCCCTAGAACTTACACTCAGTATGTGAATGTAAATGTATACCTAACTGGCTTTTGTATATATGTTCTTTAAGTGGATACATTCTTAGTATCGAACGTATATATGTCCCTTAAGTATTGTGTAAGGAATCTATTCTCAAAGAGTTTGAGAATATGAGTGACAGATTGCCTTTTTAACAGATGCTTTAAAGGTTGTTCATGGTCATAGGATTATTGGTAGGGACACCATTAATCCGGAAGACCATCACCTCTGTTGTCATCCATGATAAGTATGAGATACTTATTGGTATGGGGGTAGTGAGTATCATGCTACAAATATGTGATGTCATGATAACACGTGATCACTCATGAGATGAGTAAGCTAAACAGTGACGTTAGATGATGGATATATGGGTCGTTACCTACCAGTCACTATCGCATCGTCTAGTGTGTTGGGGGGGTGGGGGGGGGGGGGGGTGGGGGGGGGGGGGGGGGGGGGGGGGGGGGGGGGGGGGGGGGGGGGGGGGGGGGGGGGGGGGGGGGGGGGGGGGGGGGGGGGGGGGGGGGGGGGGGGGGGGGGGGGGGGGGGGGGG
>CAOJBK011204934.1:0-21411 GCA_948294925.1 Codiaeum variegatum | reverse complement strand
GGTCAGTTTAACAAATGTACCTAGTGGAATCGCCAGCTGTGAGGCCTTGCCCAAGCGGCCCGTGAGATCTTCCCCGAAGAGTGCGCCTGCGGACCTTTTTTTTGCAAAAGGCCTGGAGGAAACCTTTCTAATTATGCTTTCGTGGGCGTCACAGATTGCAAATCGGGTTTCCACATTTGTGAATCCACATGTGTTCGTTGGATTGCACGTTGTGTGTAAAGTTTTAGAGTCGCCACCTAATACTTTTAGAAAATTCAGTTTTATTCTAGGGTGATTAAGAAATCTTTTGTGTTTAACTCCATGTTAGAAAAAAATTCAGTTTCTACCCTAATGGAAAAGCTGTTCTTTTTGGAACCAAAGGGGGTTCGAGGGTTCATTATCTAAAAACATTTTAAGAAAAATAATTTTTGTACCATTTTAATTAAAATAAAATTTTGGCCTTAATTATCATGCAAGTTCAGTTAAAAAGATGGTTTACGTGTATACATGAACAATAGTATTGGATGAATGCATGAACATGCCGAACATGCCAAACATGCTAGAATTGAATGACAATGCATTAAGGCGGTAAATATAATCGATTTTGTCAGGGGTCCTTCCTTTAGCCCACTTCAGGATAGGGAAGACACATCACCCAAAATAAAGCAATAAATATAGTGAAATCAAATTATAATAGGGGATCTCTCCTCTAACCTTATGATATGGGAGAAGCACACATTCCCCGAAATCCACTCATCACACAAAATATGAAAAAGAAAATACTATCAGACAATAACAGAAACAATAAAAAATATAAATAAACAATGAAATGATAAAATAATGCAAATAAAATAAACAAATATATGACAAAAACAAAGAAAATAAAATGTTTGAGGTTGAAGTTATGAAAGGCTTACCGGCGTATCCATTTGAATGAGAATCAAACTCCACACCGTTCTCCCTTCTCGTGAGGGGGCTATTCTGGTAACAATGGGGTGGTTATTGGTTCAGTTGCTAATTGATTTTAGTTTGTAAAAAACAATTATCTAATAAGCTATTAACCAATTCTGATACTTGATTAATATGAAAATGATTTTGATTATGAGTTGTACCTAAACAAATTTTAGGGTTTGATTGATTTTAATTATAAAAATAGTTTTCATAAAATGCCTTAATTCTGAATTAAAGGGCTTAAAATAAGCGTTATGAATAACATGTCTTTGGTATGAATTAAAAGGGCTTAAAATAACAGTTTGAATGAAGGTAAAGGGAATATTGTACCATTTTTACCTTTTTACGTGGCTTGGGAATCAGTGGTTCTGACAATTTGATGAAGCTGGATCGTGTCTCTATTGTATTTGGACAGGACTAGTTGATTGTCTGAACTGACTGGAGTAGGTTGGACTGTTCGTCTGTAGTGTCTGGAAACATATCATTTGTCATCTGAATGTTTCATTTTGGAGGCTATAAATTGTGTTTTTTTGTAGTGTCTGGTACATGTGAAAAGCTGTGAAAAGTCGTCTGAAAAAGTTGGTAATAAAAGGTCTGAACCCATCCACTCTATTTTGGAGGATTGAATTTATAGAGAAATGAATAAGAAAACCCTAAAAATGGCCGGCGTGTGTGTCGCATGCTTCACGCATGCGTGAAGGGCTTGATGCATGTGTTGAGCACTTCACGCATGCGTTGAGCACTTGATGCATAAGTTGAGCATTTCATGCATGCGTTGAGCGCTTGACGCATGCGTGTTGTCATTTTCACATACATCTTGTCGTTTTGGGCCTAGGTCTGTTCTGGGTCCTTTCAATTATGTCTAATTCAATTTTTTGAGTTTTCTGGACTTGTTTGAAGTCCAATTTGAGCCCGGTCAGATCCATTGGGATTGTATTCATGGACTGAATGCAATGGTGTAGAAATATGGATTCACACACCCACATTTTCCTTTATCATCCTTTATGTTTTCTGCTTATATATAATATGAGATTACTACCTGTGATATCACATGATTATTTATTTTATTATTATATAATGTCTATTTAATTATTTATATTACAAGATCATATTAGAATATTAAATGAATTAAATTTTAAATTTGAAAATATTATTGACTCACTAAAAATTTTTCAATTAGTTTCAAATTTTAATTTTGAAAAATTTTCAAATCTAATTAGACAAGTTATTATATAAAAATTTAAAAATATATATAATTAATTATAATGAATATATTCCAAAATTAATTATACATTAGTTTTAAAAATGTCATTGATCTAGTTCAAAATTTTTAATCAATTTCATTTTTTAAATATCTCGTGTTTTGAGCATGAAATTAAAGAATTTTTTAAAAACATTTTCAAACGAAAAAGAATATAATTCTAGAATTTTCTATTTTTTCTAGTAGATTATTATTATTATTATTATTATGGTGTTGCTATTTTTAAAGCAACTTTTACTAGGGCCATAGTAGAGAAGATCTTTTATTGATAAATTTAAAGTTATTTCGTAGTTTTATTAAAATATGTGATAGAGAATCTTATATTACGCATAGAAATTAAAAATAGAAAATTTTCTACTTAATTAATTATTGTCAATTCATAATTTTAAAATTTTATTTGCTCCAGCCGCAATTATTGCTTTAACAATAGCAACACTCTATTATTATTATTATTATTATTATTATTTTACTTTTTCATTTAAATATGATTTTAAAATTAGGATTTATATGAGTTATTATAAGATCTAGATAATTATTCCTTTTACTATATTTGTTTATCAACTTTTTATCTTTTTTTTTTTTCATTTTCAAATATGGTTATATGATGTGATAAGATTTGTAGAATTATTCATTTTATCATGTTTATTAAAATATGAGATAATAAAAAAGATAAAAATATAAATAATAAAAATTTGTTATGTGGGATTTTTTGTTTGGGAGGGAAATTTTTTTTAATGACTTATGTTTTATTAGTTATTACAGAGTTATATATTATAGATAGATAATTTTTTTTTGTTAATTACCTTTTTTTTTAAAATGTCTTTTTCTTCTTCCTTTATTCTTATTTGTTCTAATTTTGTAGTTGTTATCATTTTGTGTTGAAAATCAATATTTCTTTTTAGTGCTATCTTTCAAATTTTCTTTTTCATACTTTGAATCTCCATTTATGGATTTTACTTCTAAATTCTTCTCATCTTAATACTACTCATATACTTAAGAAATTTAATTAAACCTAACTTTTTTTCTTACTATCTTTTTAAGAAAATTTTGAGTTTACCTTTTAATTATAGTAAAGAAAAATTACAAATTTGGTGTTTCAACTTTTCAGTTTCGGCTAAAATGGTGTCTCAACTTTTTTTTTTGTTTTGAATTCGTGTTTCAACTAGTTTAAATGGTCCTGATTTTGTGTTTCTGACTGATTTATTAGCAATTAATAGTGACACCTTATATTTAATTACTTAATTAATCCTCAAATGTAATTAATTAATTAAATGCTAAAAATGTATATTCATTTTTTTAATATTATTTAATTATGATGTGGCATTCCTTATCATCACTTTTGGCCCACACAATGCTAATAAAGCATTCTAATAAGGGGTAAATTAGTCAAAAGCTCTAAATTAAAATCATTTAAAATAGTTGAAATACTGATTTGAAACAAAAGTTGAGATACCATTTTAGCTGAAATTGAAAATTTAAGACATTAAATTTTTAATTTTACCTTATAGTAAAAATATGACGTTTATTGGTCATAAACATATTTTCACTTTTTTTAATTAGTTATCCTAATACTCATTCTAGATCTTCTCCAAAAATTTTTCTATCTAAAAATGTTGCTAAAGCTTTAAATAAATCTACATTAAGAAAATCTAAATTGAAATTAATGAGAAAAACTAGATGAAGTTGATTTGAAAGATATTTTTAGGAGTAAGCATAAGAAAGTTGATATGAGATCTAAATGAAAGCATGATAAAACAAGAGTTGTTACGGCATCTCTAATGTGAAACCCTTTAAAGGTTGTTTTCTCATGTTATATCATCACCACATCAAAAGTTAAAAACCTTATTTTTAAAAAACTTCTCCCTCCAATTAAAAACTCCTTAAACAACTATTTTCTTATGGGTCCTAGACCCTTTTAAAAATCCTTAAAACTTTGGAAAAAAAGAAGAAAAATGAATAAAAGAAAACATTAATTGGATCCTAAACCATGCAAAAAATCAGCTTTTAGATTTAGGGCATCTCCAATGCAAAGAAGTTTTTTCTCCAACTTTTGATTCCATGTGAACTATAAAACCTCTATACAACTTTTTATTGGTCTTAAAATCTACAAACATTAAAGAAAAAAAAACTAGCTCTTAAATTTGAAACTTCCTTTTCAAAAACTCAAACCTCAACCCTCTCTCTACAATGAGATATAGCTTTTTTCTATAGCTTTTTTTTTTCCTCAAAAAGCCCACCCAAAGTACCCCATTAGAAATGCCTTTAGGATCCCTTCTAAAAACTCGAACTCCATAAAACTCAAACCCATCCTCATAATGTAATACATGAGCTCTTTAGCTTTTTACTAAAAAAGCTTGCCTCGAAAAACTTTCCATTGGATATAACCTTAGTATAAGATATAAGAATAAATTTAAGTTTTTTTTTGTTGAAATGGATAAAGGTGGGCATTTTATAGATTCAGTTTCAAATCAAACTACACCAAAATAACCAAAATTTTATCTTTATAAACTGAACTGAACTAAAATGCCTTCAGTAATGCACTAATTATTTGCTACCAATTTGGTGTATTGTCAACCAAATGGTGTACAAACATTACGTGATGAGTTTTTCAATCACATGGTAAAGGACAACCACACTTCTAGAACAACAAGGAATGTCTTTCTTACTAATAAATTTTTTCATTACTTAGATGAGCTATTAATTCCACTTAGAAAAAGAATCTCTAATTTTAAGGATTTACGAAGGTTGCCCGATGACTCTGATAACATTAATGACTTATCAACCATTATGGCTGAATATTTCTCCATCCTAATTCTTATTGAAGATTTAGAATGTGCAGACAATCTTAATTATGATTAGCAATTTACTTTCAACATAATTATAGATATAGTGAATTCAAAGAAAAATTCAATTTTTCTCATGGATGGTTTGGGCAGAACTGGAAAAACATTCTTATAACGATTTCTTTTGGCTACCATTAAGAGAAAGGGTGATATTATAATCCCTACAACAATGTTTAGAATTACAGCAACATTGCTACGTCAAGGAAGAACCTCATATTCCATATTTCAACTTCTTATGAGGCCAGATGGGTCATTGTATTGCAAATTTAGCAAATGATCCAAAACTACAATGTTGATTAAATATTTTTCTCTTATCATATGGGATGAGGCCACTACAACAAACCACATTCAATTTGAATCTGATGATAGATCAATCAAGATTTAATGGGAAACAATTTACCTTTTGATGGAAAAATAATTATTTTTTGGGGGGATTTTCGACAACTTCTACCTGTAGTTCACGAAGGGATAAATGCGAAAATGATATATGCATCTTTTATGAGGTCATCACTCTTAAGACATATTCATGTCTTATGTTTAAAAGAGAATATGTGATCTAAACAAGATATGAGCCATGCTAACTTCTTACTTTTCTATTGGTAATGGTGATATACTTGTGATTGATAATGACATGACATGATGCTAACTCAAATGGTCATATTAGTAGATGATGACAATTTAGTAGACAATTTGATAGGGCATATCTGTTTGAATGTATGCCAGTATAATAATGATGAAAAATTTATGGTAGAAAGAGCAATCGTAACTCTATTAAATGAAGATGTTGATACTATAAATGAAAGAGTTTTTGAGAGGTTCCCTGGTGAGAAAATTATCTGCCACTCTTTTATTTGTCCCTAATAATACAAATAATTTATATTAACAAGACCTCTTGAATGCAACTATTACTATAGAATTTCCACCACATATGATTAAGTTAAAACCTAGCACGGCTATTATGCTGTTAAGAAATATTAATCCTAATAATTGTCTATATAATGGGACAAGATTATGTTGTTATAGTTTAAGAGATCACTTCATCGATGTTGGAATCTTGATAGGCCATTCTAGAGACACACCAGTGTTCATACCTAGAACTCCCCTTAAAATTATTGAAGATGCTAATTTACCTTTCGAGATGAGTAGAAAGCAATTCGCTGTAAAATTAAGTTTTGCATTAACTATCAACAAATCTCAAGGTCATACCATCCTTTATGCAAGTGTCTACCTTTCAAATCGTGTTTTCAGTCATGGGCAACTATATGTTGCATTATCATGTGGTATTTCAGAAAATAGTACAAAACTTTTAGTAATGAATGGAAAAATTGAATGGTATGAGGGTGTATTTACACAAAACATTGTATATAAGGAACTTTTACTTCAACCCAATTGATCAAAAGAAATTTAGATATTTAATAATTTAATTTCTTTTTTAAGTTTACGATTAAAATTACAAGAAAAATTTAATATCACTTTCATTCATATTTTATCTAACTAAAGTCCAAAGAAAAATTTTATGTGCTTTACTAATTTTTTATGTATATATTTTTTAAAAATTTTGTATTTGTTTATTATGTATATGTATATTTTTAATAAGGATTGGCAAATATTCTTTTTTTATATTTTATTATAGGATGGAGCCCAAATTTGCCCCCTTTTAAGTATTTGTGGCCCATTAGACATAGTTGGATTATTAAAGCTCAATTGGTGCATCTTTTTTATGTCCATAACTACATTCGGAAAGGGCAGGCACAACAAAAATGAAAAATTATTTTTTTGGATGCTCAGTGATATTTGATCTATTCTTTCTATATTTATTACTTTGTCCTAATTTTTATTTAAGAAAAATATGTTTCTTTCCATTTCTAATAGGGTAATAACATGTATGTGTTATATTTTTGCCGCATGAACAAAACTTTATAGGATGGCTACAAGGGTACATATATGAGCTCCACAATATTCAAGTCAATGATGTTTATGCAAAGTTTAGCTTGGTAAATAATCATTATCAACTAATATTGACAAAAGACACCACAATAGTTCGTGTTGGTCCTCTCTATAACTTGGCAATTGATATCTAAGTAGAATATTGACAAAAGACACCGGTAAATTTAGGTTCTTACTTGGCAATTGGTATCTAAGTAGAATTTATGTCAATCCTGAAAATTATCACACATCTTCTCTTTTATCATGATATTAAATTTTTTATTTTAACTTTATAAAAATTATTGTGTGGCTAACCCACATATTGATAGTGATAGTGCTTTTGTAGGTTTTTTAGAATACCTTATCCATAGAAAAAGTCAATTGCCTTTGTTCAATCTCTTCCTTTTTTTATTACATAAGACAATCAAGATTTTAAATTCTCAAAGAATTTGAATTTTTAAGTTCACATGTGTAACCCATGTAATATTCTCTTAAATTTATTATTGATCAATTTATATTTTAATAACACTTCAAAAATTATATGCCTTTACTTATTTCGAGGTTTAAATATTTAATAGGTATAATATTTATGTATCATTGCATCTATTAAACTAGTTGAGCCTTTATAGAATATTATATATAGTGCTTGTGGCATTGTTTAAAGAAGATTGGACAACTCGATGGATTTCCAATATGCCTATATTGTAATATTATAGATAATGAAATTACTCGAAGTTATACAATTGCCTCTTTATTTTTATCTTTAATGTTAAAATAAAGTTCTAATTTATAAATACCATTTTTCTTACTGATTATTGCTTCATTCAACAATTAATGATACAAGTGGGTCTATAAAAATTTTATTATCCAATGATGAAGCTGAATTCATAATAAAAAAATTACTAATGAAGTTAAATCACTACTTGCATAGGTTTATTAGCAACGACTTTAATTTTCTCCTTCATCCGTGAAGCCAATGCATCTATTTATTATCATACTCAGATTTATCTTTTTTTTTTTATTATGTTATTAACATGAACCCTAAGATCGTGAACATCATGATAATCGTATATAGGATTTTAATCTTAAATAAATTAATAAATACCACTAGACATCTTGATGCGAAGAGTTTTCCGATTCCACTATCTAGTATTGTTAATTGATGTTGTGATCCGTCAGAGAAAAGATTAAGTGAATGGTTTTTTTTTTATTTCTCTCCTTTTGACTATAAATTTTAATGTGTTGAATTTCACGTGTAACCTTTGTGATAGAAAAAAGGCTTTATTTATAGTTGAAGAGATGACCAAATTTCCAATTTAGGGTTTTCTCTAACTTAATCTCAACCATCCATCAAGGTAGAAAGTATTACGGAATAAATCTCATTTAAGAAACCGAATTAAATAAGTTAATAGCATATATTTTATAAAAACTGATTTCTTATAATGATCACAATTTAGGAAAAGAAAATTAATTTCCTACATTCTCCCTATTGGTCGTTAGGAAGATCCATTAGTGTTTTCATTTTAGGAATCATAAAGCGCACATTATATGCTAAATATTTCTTTAGTTGGTTATCATAAGTTTCTTGGATAATTCAATTATAAATGGGGGACATTGTGTACTCATATTATTTTGCAATGTGATTACGTCCATGTACCACATCATTTACAACTTTCAAAACTAGACCATGTTATGAGAATTACATAATGGTCTCATAATGTCTAGAGTTTCAATTAAGAGCTCAATAAATGTCAAATACAAGTACATAAATAAAGAGTAGAAATTAATAATTATGAACTATCTTCAAGACCCATGCTTTTAGTATGTCCCTGAAAGGTCTTTAGAGGTAGTCCTTTTGTGAATATGTCTGCAACCATAAAATTTGTATGGATAGACTCAACAACAATTTTCAATAATCCTAAATCATGCTTTAATAATAGATATTTAAGGTCCATGTGTTTTGATCCCTTAGTTATCCCATCATGCTTGGAAAAGAAAGTTACAGCTTCATTGTCACAGTAAATAGTTAAAGGCTTATAGATGAAACTCAAAGATCCAAACTGAGAGACATAATTACACAACCAAGTTCCTTGAATAGAAGCCTCATAACATGCCACATAGTCAGCCAACATAGAGGATGAGTATCTCAACTCAGATTTTTGGCTTTTTTGTGATATTGCACCTCCATATAATAGATACACATAGCTAATAGTGCAGAGTCTAGTGTCAGGACATCCAGCAAAATCTGAATTTGAATAACCAGTCACCTGTAGGTGACTTGATTTTATGTATGTAAGCATATATTCCTTGTTCCCTTGAGATATCTCAGTACTTTCTTTGCAGCTTTCCAATGAGCAATGCATGAGTTACTTTGGAATCTACCCAACATACCAATAATATAACTAATGTCAGGTCTAGTATAGACCTATGCATACAACAAACTCCTTATAAGAGAAGCATAAGGATATTTTTCCATTTCTTTACATTCTAATTCATTCTCTAGACATTGTGAAAGATCGGGTTTATCTCCTTTATGCAGTGGAACATGGCTAGAGGAACATGTCATCATGCCAAATCTCTCTAGGACTTTGCCGATATATGGCTTTTGAGACAATCCAAAAATACCAAGCGATCTATCATGAAATATTTCTATTCTTATCACATAGGATGTCTCACCCATATCTTTCATGTCAAAGTTTTAAAAGAGATAATCCTTTGTTTCATGTAATAAACCAAGGTTGCTACTAGCTAGTAATATGTCATCAACATACATAAAAAAAATATGAACTTACTCCCACTAATCTTGAGATATATGCAAGGGTCAACTAAATTTTCTTTGAAACTAAAGTCAGTGATGATTCCATGAAACTTTAGATAGCATTGCCTCAAATCTTGTTTCAGTTCATATATTTATTTCTTAAGTTACCAGACCATGTCTTCCTGACCTTCAATTATGAAGCCTTCAAGCTGACGCATATAGGCTTCTTCTTCCAAGTCTCCATTAAGAAAGGCAATTTTCACATCCATTTAATGCAAATCAAGGTCATAATAACCTACTAATGCCATGATAATTCTAAGAGAATCTTTCCTGAACACAGGGGAAAAGGTCTTAGTATAATCAATGCCTTCTTTCTGATTGAACCCTTAGGCAACAAGTCTAGCTTTATGTCATTCAATATTGCCTTTGCAGTCACGTTTGGTTTTAAAGACCCATTTATAACCAATTGGTTTGTGTCCTTAAGGCAATTTTACTACTTCCCATACTTGATTTTCAGCCATAGATTTCAATCCGTTCTTTATGGTATTAATCAATTTACTAGAATTAACATCATCAATGGCTTATGAATAAGAAACTGGATATTGAATCATCCCTTATTTAGATTCTATTTGACAAAGTATGTAATCATCGATGATCTCCTTTACCTTTAAGACCTTCTTAATGCTGGATTCTCTAGTGCTTCATTGATATGCTCATTAGTGATAATCTTATTATAGAGTTGATCATTTGTTGGGTTTTCCTTATTGTTATTTGGTTCAATAATGGGAAGGTTCCTGATATCTTTCAGAATAGAGGGTAAAGGGATGGATACCTTGATTTCCTGAATGATCACATCTTTATGTTTATTACTCCCACTGATTTTACCATTCTCATAGAATCTAGCATTACCAGTTTCAACAATTCTCGTACTACGATTAGGACAATAAATCCTATATCCTTTGGATTTTTCTTAGTAATTGATAAAGTAACCACTGATCATTTTAAAATCTAATTTCTTTTCACGTAGATTATAGATTCTAGCCTCAGCTAGATAACCCCTTAGAGTGTCTTAAACTAGGTTTCCATCCTTTCCACAATTCAAAAGTTGTTTTTAAAACTGCCTTGCTAAAAACCGTGTTCAAGATATAAACAATTGTGCATAGAGCATCCATCAACAATGATATAGGAAAGTTAGCATGACTCATCATGGATCTAACCATTTCTATATATAGATAATTTCACGTTTTAGCTACACCATTCTGCATAGAGAACCAAGCATTGTGTATTGGGCGGTAATTCCAAGTTTTGGAGAAGTTTTACAATAGGTCTAGGATGTTGTCCTATGTCATCATACCTTCCATAAAAACTCACCACCTCTATCTGACCTTATGATTTTCACTTTTCTAGGTAGTTGCCTTTCACTTCAATAATGAATACTTGTACAACATCCACAGACTGAGATTTATCATAAAACAAATATAAATAATAGTAACATGAGTAATCATCGATAAAGGTAATGAAGTATTTTTCTCCCCCAAAAGTTAGAACATCAAATGGTCCGCAAATGTCTGTATGAATTATTTCAAGAAACTGGGTACTTCTTGTGGATCATTTCTTTGTATGTTTTGTTGTTTTTCCTTTAATACAATTTACACATACCCTAATTTTAGTAAAATCTAGATCCGGAAGGATACCATCTTTTATTAATTGTTTAATTCTTTCATTAGATATATGACCCAACCTTTTATGCCAAAAGACTCATTTTTAGATGACTTTGGTTTTGTTTTTTTAAAATGCAAGGTAAGATTGATTTTAGCAAATTGATTATCAATATTAAACTTATATAAACCATCAATCAAAATTCCAGTACTAATACAACTAGAATTTTTAAATAAACTAAAATTGCCATTCCCTACTTTAAATGAATAACCAACTTTATCAAGTGTACTAACATAAACTAAATTAAGGGAAATAGACGGAACATAAATAGTTTGACATACGTCTAAATAATAATAGCTATCTAAAATAAGACGAAAAGTTCTAATAGCTTCAACTGAAGCTTTGTCTTTATTTCCCATAAAGATATAGTTCTCACTTAGGTTTATTGTTTAGATCATAGGAAATCCCTGCATTGAATTAGAAACATGATTATTAGCACCATTATCAAGCCACCAAGCATTAGAAGGAACATAATTAAGATTTGATTTGAAATAACTTATGAAACCCATAAGGTTACCTTTCTTTTCGAACCATTCTTTACATTTACTGCAATCTACCTAAAAAATGTCCAAGTTTCTTATTGAATTTATGAGTGTTTTCCTTCTTTTTCTTCTTGGAGTTTTGATTAGCCTCATTAGTTCTAGAAGGTGCCATTTTCTGGCATGAATTATTCTTTTTCCCAGTTTTGTGTCTAGCTCCTTGAATGAGATGAGCTATTTTAATACCTTGTTGATTTATCCTAGTCTCCTCTTAAACTGATTTATTAGCCAATTCATTCACCCCCCACTTTTTCGTAATAGTTTGTAGTGAATTTGGAAAGGCACATACCAAGGAGGTAAACTATTCAAAATAAATTAGATGAGAAAAGGCTTATCCACTTTCAAATCTAAACTTTCTAGTTTTGCCACAAAGTTAGTCATCTCAATAACATGATCTTACATTGAGAGAGTGCCATCAAACTTCATAGTTGTAAGTTCTACCATCAGTTTCCTAGCAAGGGATTTGTCTGCAGACTTAAACCTGTTGTCAATAACATTCATATAGTCCATAGCATTCTCATATTTAGAAAGGGATGTTTTGATGTTGCTAGCAATAGTCATTCGTATGAATGTAGTGCTTAGCCTGTCAGATCTTTCCCAAGCATTAAAGAGAGCCTTTTCCTCAACTGTACTTATATCAGTAAGTGGAGTTGGCTTATCTTGAATAATAGCCATATCCAATTCAAGTACTCCCAATGTGAACTCAACTTGCTCTTTCTATTCTAAGAAGTTGATTCCATGGAGCTTAGTGACATGGGTAGGTGAAAAGGCTACAATAGAGATATATCAATAAAGGCTTTAAAATTACAACACATACATAAAATATATACAACATAAAATTTAGGTGCTCGTGTGGGTAGTCACCATAATTTCTACACATTATACCATCTGAGGTCGTCATATTCAATACCATCTATGGTCGTAATATTCAATAGAATATAAATGAGTGGTGTTTTAATTATGACAACAAAGATATATGTGGATATTATTTGTCTACATGTAAACAAACAATCCTTAATTATTGTATTAACATATGAATATAATCTACCTGTGGGTGACTAAATGCTTCATGCTTTGAACAATTTGATGGTAATATTAAGACTAAAAATCATTATTTAATTATTAGGGTCACTGTGGTAAGATCTAACCCTATTCACAATTAAAATGAGCTTAATATAATTCTAATCTTTTATATATGTACAACTTAATATACATATTAATTGAATCATTATTTGTTATCATATTGTGACAAGAATAACATAATTCTATAAAATACAATTTCATAAATATAATATGAAATTATCATGCATGTATAAATTATTATATAAAACAAACGGTATAATTAATCTTAAAAACATATAAAAAAATGTTAAATTTCATACTGTCACTGATTTTTTTTATCATACTTAATGTCACAAAATCAAAATTAGCAAAGATCAAATTTTAATAGCTAATCCACTCATTTATTAAAAATAAGCCAATAGATCCTAAAAGTAGCAGCTTTTAAAAAAAATAAATTAAAAACTTAAATAAATCATGATCAAATAGTGTGCCCAAGTCAAAATTGCAGAATAATATAAATATAAACCATTCATCTAGGCCATAATAGTTGGATCGATAATTGCTCCAAACACAGTTAAAAAATATTTATTTTATCAATTATGACAATGTAGATTTATCCTAATTAATGGATGATCATGTTTTCTAAAACCTAAACTCTAATACCACATGTTATTCTATTATTAACATGAACCCTAAGATTGTGAACATCATGATAGTCACATGTAGGATTTTAATCTTACATTAATTAATAAATACCTCTAGACATCTTGATGCAAAGAGTTTTCTGATTCCACTGTTTGGTATTGTTAATTGATGTTGCGATCTGTTAGAGAAAAGATTAGGTGAATGATTTTTGGTTTCTCTCCCATTGCCTATAAATCTTAATGTGTTAAATTTTGTGTGTAGCCTTTGTTTATAGGTGAAGAGAGGACCAAATTTCCAATTTAGTATTTTCTATGACTTAATCTCAACCGTCCATCAAGGTAGAGAATATTATGGAATAAATCTCATTTAGGAAATCAAATTAAAAAATTAATAGCATATATTCTATGAAAACTTATTTCCTATAATGACCACAATTTAGGAAAAGGAAATTAATTTCCTACATTTTTTTATGCAACCAAATGGTAAAATGCTCATGAAACAAATATTTCAAATTATTGACTTATAACTTTTTCATATTTTTGTTACCTCCACCAATTGCATTAACTCATAATCAACAGTTTCATAATATGGATTTAATAATTAAAGTTAATTGGGAGGTTGAGTGAAAGTGATTGTTTAAATCAAGGGACATTCTTTCAAACAAAAATTAATATTTTTCTATTCAATTACTATTTATAAATATCAAATTATTATAGTTGCTATTTACTTAATATATTTGCAAGAATTCAACTATAGTCAACTATCTAAGGAATTCAACTATAGTCCTACATCAACATCAAATGACTTACTATAGAGGGAATAATTGGTATTTATTTGAATTTATACAATATAATGTTATGAATGAATACATATTCATCGAATTTCAATAATGTAATTGTTAATAATTTTACAGGGTTTTCAAATTCTAATACAATACAACAATGGAAGATGAATTTTTTATAACTAATTTAAGTTCCTATGTTTTCAATTAAGACATTTCTTATAAACTATGTTTTTCATTTTATATTTATATTGTATAGTATATAATACATATTTTATATATTATGAATATATTTGTATTTTAGTTAATCGTTAAATATAATAACCGCTAAGTGAAATTTTTTTAAACTAATAATGCACACATGCAATAAAAAGTTAAATTTAAGAGAAGTGTTTCACATGCTACTCATTATTTAATATCATTTCTTATAATATTTGATAAAATGGTAGAGAAAAGCATATGTATTAGATAATTTTAGACAAACAAACTATTATTTAAATTACACTTTATTCTCACAATCTCAAAATGGGTGTTTTTAACCCAAAAAGAAAAAAAAATACACACATCGCGTACAATAGAATGCTAATTTTTATAAATCGAAATGAACCGAGGAGGCATTAAATTGATTTTATTCTAACCAAAATTTTTTCATTCAATCGATTCCACTACAAGAAAATAGAAAAATACTTCATCGCTGTGGTGTCACCATTGAGTTTAGCGACGACAAAGAGACCCAAAAAGGTTGTCGCTAAGTTAGCCATGCAAATTTAAAAATAGAGATGTAGAAACATCGCTAAAGTTTTAAAAAACTAGTCGCTAAAATGGAGATGAAAGTCAAATAAGCATGGTGTCTTTTCTTAAATAGCTATGAAAAAATAATAGTCGTTGTTTCGTTGCAACTTGCGACGAATTATTAACGATATCCATTTTTACAAGAAATATATTAATTGATTGTTCTTGCTAATTTGTCACAATTGGTGATGAATTAGCAACGATAGCATAATCATCTTTAGATTCTCCACGACATTGCTATTAGTGTTGAAATAGGAACAAATTTTGTTTTTTTTCTTTGTAAGATTATTATAGTTATTATTGCATTATTATCAATATTATTATTATTATTATTATTATTATTATTATTATTATTATTATGATAAATCAAATATGTTGAACTATAAAAGAAAATATATAGTAAGAAAAAGTAATGTGGTAAACACAACTATAATAAAAAAAAATAAAGATATAAAAAATACTAAAATAAAGTACAAAATGTCAAGTACAATAAAAAAAATTTTAATGCTCAACAAGTGGTAGTGAACAGTCATATTAATGCTGGGCTAATGGAGGATCTTCTTGTTAGACCGATTTAGCAGTAGACATCCATCTCCCCTACAAATTTACTAAGGACTCTTTCCTAAAAGAATAAATAATTATGATAAATACTAAATAAAATCATTATTAAAAGAAATTAATAAATTAAAAAAATACCATTTTCTGCTTATGGTCTCCACATATTTGAATCCACTCGTATGCTTTGAAGAACCACTCACTGGACATGCTTTCTCTAAAAATCGATTTCTACTATTCCGTTTAGATCACGACTGCCATCCATCTTGACTCCACTTCTCCAAATATCTATTCTAGATAGCCTCTGAAATATAATGAGGCTTTTTCTTTTCTTCCCTGCCTTGTACAACTTGTTCGCATATCACTCTGTGACATGCCAATTGTAGATCCTATGAACCATCTTTTTAATGTTGTTCCTCCTACAAAAATGAGAAAAAAATTATTAAAATAAAAAAAAAGTAAATGACAATAAATTTATAACATTAAAACTAATGAATTAGTATTATCTTAAACTTCATCCAATATTGGAAGGGACAATCACCAAGGTATATCTAGCTAGAGCCATTTTCTTTTTAAAACTCTTTCTCATAACCCTTACCTACCTGTTACTATTTACAAAATTGCAAAATTGAAAATGAAAACATAATTCATTTTTTTAAAAAAGAATGATTAAATAATTAATTTACATAAATTAAATAATACTCTATTTACTGGTTAGTAACAGGGTCTATCTCGAGCTCTTCAGCACTAGGTCTCTGAAGAGAGTTGTCATCATCCACTACATTGTCATCATCAACATCCTTTGATGGTGGCCTAGAAGAAGAGCTGGCTCCACCGACAGTAGGTGGCATGCCAGATGCAGATGGCTAGGTCAATGGTGCAATAGAAGTAGATGGCTGAGTCGGTGGCACAACAAAGGTAGAAGGCTATATAAGTGACTCAGTAAAGGTAGAAGGTTATGATGATGACACAACAAAAGTAAAAGGATGTGACAACGACACAATAAAAGTAGGTGTAAGATGTGTAAGGGCAAATGAGGGTAGCGGTGGTGGTGGCAGGTGTTAGAGATGTATGCCCTAAAGCTTTGTACATTGTATATATTTGTAATCATAATTCCCAAATGGCAATAAAGTATACATATTTTATTTAATTAACTGTTCATTTTATTGTTTAAATGTATATATGTTCCATAAGTTTTATTTAAAAGAATCTATTCTCAAAGACTTTGAGAATATGAGTGATAGATTCATTTTATAATATACTTTAAAGAATGTTCATGGTCATAGGATTATTGATTAGAACATCATTAATCTGAAAGACCATTGTCTCTGTTGTCATCTATGATAAGTATGAGATACTTATTATTGTAGAGGTAGTGGGTCTCATGCTATAGACAAGTGATGTCATGATAATATATAAGCATACTCACAAGATGAGTAAGTTAAATAGTGATGATAGATGATACATACATAGGTTTTATCCACTGGTCAATATCTTATCATCTAAATCATAATTATACATGTAATCCTTATACTTGATGTGACATGTTATCAAGTATATTGGTGGCTATGGTTTGTTACTCTTACATTTTGATGCTATTCAAGTATTAGTATATGGCATGTAGTGGCCATAACCATCGATATGTTTAGGTAACTGATCTCTAAGAAAGAATTCATTAACTTGGATAAACAAGGAAGGAATCCTATAACATTAGGTTGTTCTTGATACTCAAATCCTTGGCCCAGGTAGGTAAGATTCACTAGAAAGAGTTTCTAGTAGGAATCTCATTTATCGAGAACTAGAACTGGATAAATGTTATATGATCTAGCATATAGAGTTTAACTATTCCATGACCCTAGCTAAGACCTAGAAATCATAATGAAGGGATTCAAGTGTACAATAATTATGATCAATAGGTCTATGCAATTTCAAGGATATAATTACCAACATTCATTTATTATTAGGTAGTCGTGATATGCAATGCTAGGTGTCACTCATAATTTATGGGACTAAGTGTGAAATAAGAATTACATACTTGGAGAAAGAAAATGAGTTTTCTTTATTCCATTGCTAATTAGAATAAGAACATAGTAAGTCACACACCATAAAGCTTTTCCAAAGCTTGGATATAAATTATATTAATAATTAATTAAAGAGTTTAATTAATTGCTAATGATAATTTAATTAAACTTGTAATTAAATTTACAAAGGTCCTAGCATATATTGAAGTTTAATTCACAAAGGAATTATTTCAATTAAGACATAATTTGTATGAGATACAGATAAGGATGATTAAATTGAAATGGTTTTGGACAAATAAAATTAATTTGACTTAAGCATGAGATGTTTAGCCTAATCTATTTTACATGTGGTTAATTAAAGATTAGTAAAGAATTACTAATAACAATGGTCCATTTGTAATGACCTTTATGTGATAAGGGTGTTATGATTGTTGTATTTTTGTTATTAGACAATGTGTCAACTACTCAACATCAACCCAACCACCTTCCACCTTTCCTTCTTATTTTAAGGTAAAAGTTGTTAGGAGATGTATGTGTATAAAAGTAGGTCTTTATTTCTTCTTTGATCATCTTTTGATGAAGTTCTATTTATCTTCTTCAAACTAAAGAAGAAGTTTTCTTTAGCCACACCAAATTAGAGAGAAAAGCTTGAGTTATTGAAGAAGGGTTCTTTAATATCAAACTCTTCTTCTAATTCTTTGAGAATGAACGCGTGTGGAGTTTGAAGACTCCAAAATCATCTCCAATCCTTAAAGATTCAAGTAAAGGAGTAAGAATAACTTTTGGGAAACCAAGGAAAGAAAGTTTTGAGCTTTTCGAAGAATCAAGGCGGATAAAGATTTGGAAACTTTGGTGTGTCTCAAGCTAGAGGCTTCATACGTGGAGAGCTTAACAGAGGAGGGAGAGTGGTATTTGATGCTTTTAACTCTCTTTTCTAACTATTGTGTTTTACACATAAGTTGGTTAAATATCCTTATGGAGTTATGATCCCAAAACCTAGGTCTAGGCAATGTTTCAAACAGTTTGAGAATTCTCTAACCTATTTGTTAAAAGTTTTTAACAAAACCTAAAAGTTTTCAAAAAATAAAAAAAATTTCTTTTGCTTCTACTGCACGACTCGTTAACTCTTTCAAGTGGTATCGAGCCACCCAATTTTTGTACAAAACCATGGTTGTGTTGTTTTGTTTATTGGAGACAAAATTGTCAAAAAATGTGTAGAAAACACACTCTCACAGCCTGAACTCACGCTTGTGAGCTTTGTCCATGAGAAGAGCTGTTAAGAATCTGTCTAGTAGTAGGCTTTTATGTGCTCTCATAGCCATTAGATTTGGCCTTGAGCAGAGTAAAATTTCTAGATTTTGGTAGTAATGTGTCACGGGGTAAACTCACGGCCTATGAACCTAGCTCATGAGAAAGTGGCACTTTGGGATTTTGAGGTTGACTCTCTTTTAATCCTTAAGTTACTTATTTGAAAGAGTTCGAGATGCTAGTTGACCATTGTCCTATGCTTTTAGTGAACATAATTAGACTTCAAGAGGATGAATATGTGATATTCAAGGTTGGAAGAGTTTTAAAAGTTGAAGTTCCTCAACACATACCTAATGTATAAGAGTTATATGATTATGTATCATGTTGGTTTGGCATGTATGGTTGATCATGGACTTACACCATAATGTATGGACTATGTGGGCATGTAATATTTTTTTATTATATGAAAGGGTTTGCTAATTACTAGATTAGGGCTTATTATCAAATTCATTGAGCCCGCAAGCTATCTTTCTTTGCAATCTTGCCTTGGTACGCTAAGGATACTTATGTACATATGAGATATGGAGATGTAAAACCAAGAGAAGGTTTAATCCATGAAGGTGCCTAGTGGAAACATGAAGATTAGTGCAATCTTGAATGTTTGTAATTTGATAACCTAAAACCCTTACTCATTCCTTATGTCTAGGAATTGAGTCCTTAAGTAAATGATCATACCTATGTATTATTGTCCATTTTATTGATATATATATATATATATGAGATATATATGATGCATGAGATGTGAGGAAAATGAATAATGTTCAAAGTCAGATCTTAAGTTAATAAAGTCCAAAAATTTCCAAGTTAAATATTAACTTTTAGCTCTCTATTGGAGTAATGTTTCTATTATATAACATGAGATGTTAAAGTATAGGATACATTATATGTCAAGAATGACAATGATTACCAAAGCCATACAATGTTCAAATTTCTATACTTGTTGGTCAAATGGGTCTAACATAACTACTATGAATGGCCAAGAATGACTATGTGAACTTGAGGCCGGAAGTATTAGGAGTCAAATAGATTAAATCTCACAAGAGTTATGGTGAATAAGAGTTGTTCACTTGCAAGAAATCAATCCCTAGAAAGACAATGTGTAGATGATAATTGACAAATTACACATTATTTTCCCTCATATTCTTGGTGAATTTTGCACTTTAAATTGAATTTGATGTATCTATTTCAGTGTTTTTAGCCACTTTTAGGTAATCAAATGAATTTCAGAGCAAGGAGGATCTATTTCAAATTTTAGGCTCAAAAGGAAAGGAAAATATGCCAAAACAGAGCAAAAAATCAAGTCCCAGGGCTACTTAATAATCTACCTCACGGCCTGGAGACAACCCATGAGAGATATTTGAAGAATGAAGGATAGTGGCCTGTCACGGCCAGCGTCATGAGCCATGAAAGAGAAGAGGTAGCCCGTGAGAGTAAGGAAAAATAGGCGGGAAGAGAAACAAAAGCTTTTCATGGGCTTTGTCATGGGTCATGATAGGGACCGTGAGAGCTCACTGTTTCTCACCTAAGGCAAAAGGCACAATGGCTTGTCACGGGCAGTGGCACGGGCCATGAGAGCCACCTGTGACAAGCCCCTTGACACCTATATAAAGCTAAAAATTGCAGAAAAAGGCTTTGTCTTGGTCTTTTGGGTCTAGGACTCAACCAAAAACCCTAGAGCCACCAAGAAATTACAGATTAAGAGAGAAAATTTGAGGTGGATTAACATATTTGGATGTAAGATTGAGTAAGATTATCAAGAGATTAGAGGATTAAATAAGATTTCTTCATGGGTTTCTTGGGTTATTTCCTTCTTCTCTTAATTTTCTATTCTTTCTTTGTTATTATAAGCTAAACATTACTTGTCTACCCATATTAGGAAAATATTAATTGTTTTGCATGGATTAATAAATAGTTTTCTTAATGGAATTGAATTTTTGTATCAATTTGTGTCTTTGAATGAAAATTTCTGCACTTTACATAGCAAATCATGCTTTCTTTTAATGGTTGTTACTTTTTCTTTGCTAGAGATAGAAAAATTGAGCTTAGAACACTCATAAGCACATGGGGTTGTTATGATTTCTAGAGATAGATTCACAAACACCTAGGTCTTTGATTCCTTGAAATGCTTAATGCTTTGCCTAATTGAATGGGTTTATGAAGAGATTCTTTACTCATTACTAAGGGATTAGTAATTTAATCACTTGAGAAAGGGTTAAATCTAGTTTTGAAGGAAAACCCATTTATTGCTTGAATGAAATTTTATTCAGTTGT
>CAOJBK011204733.1:0-14018 GCA_948294925.1 Codiaeum variegatum | reverse complement strand
GTCGAACATTTTCACAGCAGTTTCTAGATCTCCACATTTGGCATACATGTCCATCAGTGCATTCCAAAGATTCAAGTCGATTTCCATTTTATGGTTTAAGGATTAAATCATGGAATTTCCTTCCAAGATGGCACGAGCCCAAATAAGCACTAGCAGCAACCATGATCAATGCTGTTACTGGATTAGGTTCGCTCACAAAACCGAGCATCTCATCAAAAAGTAACAGAGCATCACTAGCTTGTCCATTTTGAGTATAGCCTGAAAGCATAGAGTTCCATGAGGTGGCATTTCTTTCATCCATCAAATCAAAAACCAAGCGAGCCATATCCATATTCCCACATTTGGTAAGCATAGCAAGAATTGAGTTAGCAACACACATTTCTTCAAGAAAGGAGTGACGAATAGCATAAGCATGAACTGATTGAGCTCTCTTGGCATCACCTAATTGTCCGATAGCAGAGGCAATACTCATGATAATAACTGTGTCAGGCGAAAGACCATCTTGCAGCATTTTTTGTAACAAAATGAGTGCCTCTGTAGGCTTCTCAGCTTGTTCATAGGCAGTGATCATAGCTGTCCAGCAAACTAAATCCTTCATAGGCATTTCATCAAAAAGCTTGTGAGCATCACAAAATTGACCACATTTTGCATAAATATCCACTAAAGCAGCCTTAGCATACAAATCCGAATCAAACCCAATTTTCACAGCATCTCCATGAGTTAATCTCCCATGAAGAATCAATGACCTCGAAGCACAGGCCTTATATACAAAAGGGAAATGGTATTTGTTTGGTAAAATACCTGCTCTGCGCATACATGAATATAACTCTAAAGTCTCAAAACACTGGTCAGCATTTGCATAAGCCCGAATCATCGTATTCCAAAGGAAAGAACTGGACTTATCACCATGGACAATAATGTCATTGAACAATGATCTAGTGGTATTGAGTTTACCAAATTTGGCATATTTTATGATAATTTGTGCACCCAAGTGGAGGTTTTCATAAATGATAGACCTGGTGATGAGAGCCGAATGTATCTTTTTGAGAAAGGCCAAGACATCGCAGGACTTTAGAAGATTATCGTAAAAGATTTCTACTGAATCAAGTGAATAGCTAAAATTGCAGTTGAAGTTGAAAGTATATAAAGCACAAGGGTTTAAGAGAGGTTTATGAGAAACAGAGCAGTAGTGATGCTGCAGGTATCCAAGACGGTGCATTCCTTTTCATTTGTATTACAAGAGAACTTTTCCCTTTTGCTCCATTAAAGGAATGATATTACAGCGAGTAGGGCACAGGAACAGACTTTAACCGTGCAAAGACATGAAATGGAAATTATTGAAATAAAAATAGAAAAACTGAGTTTAAATAAATTTGCTTTTCAGAATTTACACTGTTATTCAGCGAATAATACAATCCATGAAAAAATGCGAAATAAATGAATTACAAGAGGATGGTATACCTCTATTCTAACCTCCTCCTTGACAACACTCCCCGTAAAAATAAGGGAACTTGACCTATACATTGTTCCCTGCTCTTCATCATTGTGTTAAAATTGGAAAAAAGTAACTACAATGCATTTACCTCTCAAATATACATGTGTAATTTTCAACAATAATGAATTTGTGACAACAAATTCCCAATGCCCTTCCCCAAAACTCAAGAATTTGACAACATTTTTTCTAGGAATGACTCTATCGACAGTGCCTTGATTTATGAAAACTCATTTTTCTCTTAGTGATAGAAAATTAACAGCTCTGAGATGAGTCAACCTGGATCCATAGCATCTCAGCATATGCTTTCTCCTCTTCCTTCTCCACAACAACATGAGTTGTCTCAACAACTTCCACTTCTTCATCAGGAATCTCTTCTAAATTTGCTGATTCTACAAGTTTTTCACTCTCTAGTTCAGTGAGTTCTGTTAATGCATCTCTCATAGCCCGCGCTGTTGCAGGCTTATCCATTGGCCCATATTTGGGAGCTGGCACAACAAATGGCAAAACAATATCATCCAAGTTAGCTGGATCTTGGTCATCAATGCCCTTTGTCTCTGATGGAGGAAACACAAAAACGATCCCCAGTTCATAGTTACAGACATGAAGAGATGTGTTGGATTTCGAAGGTTCATTCGACTTTGAACGAAATGGATTAGATATATGCCTTCCCCAGGCAGCAGCACTAAAATTATGTGATCCACAATAGACCCAACCAAAAGAAGAGGCATCTGTGTTAGACCGGAATCGTCTCTGTGCCACCTGCTTACAATAGTTTGTCAGTTATTCTCCTGTACAAAATATCAGTGGGTGCAATAATATCTAATACAAAATAAAGAATTTGAAAGAAAATAAAAAAGAAAACCATTAAGGTACCATAAATATATGAACATGGCTAAAAATGAATAGGCAGCCAAGTCATGCATCAGTAGTGTTTCAGGAATCGTGCATGCTTACTCGAGCTTGAGGGACAGGTGTCCAACATTTTACACTATCACTCATGTTTTCTAAAGAGCAGATATGATCTCAAACTTGACTTGAAAAGCAAAAACAGACAGGAAATTGCCTGTATGAATAAAATGACTGGGAAGTGAACAGCAAGTTCTAGCTATAGCCTATAGAACTAGCATGTTACTAAATCATGTTTACAGTTTGACCTTTTCAATAAGCTTAAAGCAAGCCACAAAAGCTAATTTTATTCATCACTGTGCTAGAATAAATCAAATCTTTATTTCGAGGACTCGAGTTGGATTACAATATATATATATATATATATAATTTGCCGTGTCCCCGCCGCACCCGTGTCTCATTTTTTTAGAAAATGCCGTTTCTCGCACCCATACCCGTATCCGAGTCCGTGCTTCATAGAGTTCGAGTTTGTAAAATAGGCCAAAAATATTCATTATCTTTGCAGATGATAAGCTAATGATAACGACTTGATTTAAATAGCAGTTTTAATGAATAAGAGAACAGAAAAGGACAAAAAGCTAAATTTTCTCTCAACTAATGGATAGCATTGATCAATTACCAATAGGTCTTTCCAACCAAGAAATGAATGTCTTTTAAACCAGAAAAAAAAAATGAAAAAAAAAACACACAGAAATGGATTCAGAAGATACTGCAATGAGCGAATTTTTAATTATTCTAAAACAGAGCTTTTTACCTTGACATGCATTGGGTGTCCCACTCTATCACAAGGATAGGGAACGGCATCATGAAGAATGTTTACAGACCTCAATCTTTGCCACGTTTTCTGAATTGGAAAATAATGGCACAAAGAAACACATAAAATAAGTACAACCTTGTCAAATAAAATAATCATGATTATAAAAAGTGGCATCAAGTGGCCAAAGTCAAACTCATGTTTTTACCAATGAGAGAGAAAGAGATGGAAAAAACTAAAATTAATCCATTGCTCATCTCTGTTGCAAAAAACAAAGAATAAAAAAACCACAAGTGCTACTTTACTTTTCTGTTCCTGTTATCTAAGAAAACTTCAAGAAGCCCAAAAAAAAACTGAAAAGATATCAGCACATAACATGTATATTTCCAACATAACAACATACCTTATAGTAAATTCAAACATTACAAATTACACTTACGCCACATTATTTTCTATATTACCACATACACTGTTATCCTAATCAAAGGAACAATTAATTTGCTTCTCTTCACAAAATCCAGAAAATTTTGGTAGCGCAGACGATGACATGTCAAACACGTGCTCTAATATTGGGTCCCTCCCTAGAGGCCATACTATGCACCCAACACTTAAAAAATGACATTAGACGTTACAATAGAAAGGACAATCCATTTGCAATACTCCAACTTGCAGCCATGATCTCTACTAACTGGGAAATCTTGCATGATTAAATTAGAATAAAAACTACTTGTATCACTACTTCCAAATGAGATACACAATACATGCAGAACCACTAATCATACTGAAAATTTTGGCTCGATCAAAGGAAATCAGTACCTCAGAAAAGCAAAGAATGCGCCTTGAGGGCAAGATTCCATTGCATCCATTTTTCACTCTTTCAATTGTAGGGAAAACAATTTTAATGGATGGATTTTGCAATTCTTGACTAGCAGTCCAGCAACCCCACTGTTGAGAGCATCAATAAACTGGTGAATCCAAGAACAGTCAAGATCTCAATATCTCATCCAAATTCACAGGAAAAGTTTTATATTACCTCTGGATCAGATTCTTCAGAGTCAAAGAGCAGTGATGATCTCTTTCCAGCAGCTGCTGAAAATGAAGCCAGAAATTGTGCACTGACGGATGTCCCAATAGAAGAACAGCCTTCAAACATAATATGCATCAAATCACAATTGCAAATCCATATTTCAGGAAAAATTAATAATGTGCCATTGACACTCACCATAAATAAAATCTGATTGTTCCAGTTCAGGCCATTTGTATTGATCTAGAACCTTGTGTAAATCAAAAGGAAATCATAAGATCAAATATATGCACAAATAATCAAGTACATCCCAAAGTCTGCAGGAAGGCATTTCCCTCAGTGGAACACTATAAAACCTTTGGAAAAGAAAAAAAGAGGAATCCACAAACCATATTCAACAAAATTATACTCACTATAAATAACTAAATTTTGTATTTGAAAAAGTTCTTACTAACAACTTCATTTTCTTACCTCTTGTAGTCGCCAAAGGCCTGTACACCTCTGAATTGAAGCAATGAGAGAGGAAAGTGCAACGACATGTTCAGGTAGCATCGTTCTCATTACATCAGGAAAGTTAGGCCCCTGCACAAGTCAGCATCATATAATTTATATGTGCCCAACCAAATCCCAAGCTTGCAATTTCTTTTAAAAGCAACAACCAGATAAGTGATAGAAATGCCGTACCTGTGACACATGTAGTATCAATTGCACCCTGTTGTTGGTTTCTCCTAAAGCAGCTGCAAGTGCTTCTTTAGGATGAATATATCCTGAGAATCTAAAGAATCCACTGTCCCACAATGGAGAAACCCACTTCACAACATATCTTGGCAGAAAACCAAGATGAACACAATCTAGTGCAAGAAATGAAGCAACATAAGTCAGTTATACCCTATCATTTAAAACCCAGAACACAGCTTTCCATATCTTACAATTATTCAGGAAGCTAACAGCATGAAATTGTATATTTCAATAGGACATGCATGCATAAGCCAAAGGAAAACATTATGAAAGTGTGTAGGATAGCATGAAGCAGCATAAAAACATCAAATGAACAAAGAAACAATAGTACATGGTTTTGCTACCAAAGAAGAGTTTCAGTCAAGCTAAAACACTAAAGGTAGTGTTTGGTTGGACATAATGGAATGCAATGCAATGTAATCAAATGCATTTCTAAAGTAAATTTACAGTTGGAATGCATTTGATGACATTGCATTGGATTTCATTACATCCAACCAAACATTAAGTTTGTAGGCAAGCACAGCGCATACGGCAAGAGAAACAATAGTAGAACAAATGAGTAAACAAAAGGTGGGTGGTGACAAAGTGAGCTTGTAACTGTAAGTTTCAATAAAGCAAGCGAGCTTCACCTCCAGACAATTTATCTGGATTGGAAACAAGAACGCTCACAGCATTCAAATCTGCAGGTATATTGGTGTTTCTTCTCAAAAAAACCTCTGCCATCCCACATGCATTTTCATGAGACCTCCCAAGGAAAGCAGCCAGTCTCTTGAGCAATGCCCCATTTGTGTCAGCTGCAGTATGGAAAAGGTGGCTTATACCAACAACATATGTTTCGACTAAGCCCAGGAACTTCATATCAACTGAATCCAATGCATGTTGATAAACCTGGAATAAGAAGTTAACAATGCAATATATAAATCCATTATATCAAGCCCTTAAAACACAAAGGGAATTTAAAAAAATGAAATGAAATGAAATTTTGGGTTATTCAGTATCGAGATCTGAGATTGAGATTTTACTCACCAACCAAGAACAAAACAATTGTATAAGGTTTGCACTTAAGGAAAAATTATGCACACAGAAGCATGCATGTACCATCAGAAAAGAGGATACTTACATGAGGAGTTCTGCAAGAATGAATTCCTGGTACTGAAGGGACTAGATAACCCAAGGCCCCATCAAAGTTGTACTTTGCCAACTCAATAATCCAATGGGCCTGACTAGGAACATCAACCACAAGAGATGCAATAAAGCCAGCAAGCTGAGCGGCAAAATCAGACTTTGGATCTTTATTTATTTCTCCACCAGAAAGTTGAATAAATAGAGATGAGAGATCAGGGGTACATCTGGGAGGAAAATCTTGCCACCAAATGGTGTTGGTCACATTATCCCACTGTAAGTTTCATGGTAACTAATAAGAAAAAGTATATTGCTGACTGGATTGCATATAGCAAGATAAGTAAAAAGCACGCAATTACAGAATAATATTAATCAATTGGTGACAGAAAACAGACAAATCCCATTATTTACTAAATTTTGTTGATTAAAAATACTGAACTACAAAAATAGGTCTACAAACTCTAGAGAGATAATGCACTCAGTCAAGAATAAAACACTCTAATTAGAATTTTTAAATTCAGATCACATATTACAAGCAAGCAAACACTATTTAAAATACTGTGAATACTTCATATCATGTCCATGAACATATAAGTGTAAAGGAATGATTAATCACCTGATTCGCCACTAAATTTGCAGAAGTAATGATAACACGAATGCTATCTTCTCTTTGCACCACAAATAACTTTGGGTGATGACAGGCAATGCCTTGTCTCCTGCGGTCATTACCAAAAGCTATAGACTCAGGGAACGGGGGTGACCTGTTTCAGGAAGTGAACCGTAGGGAATGTCAAACATTAACAAACCAAAATCATGCAACCTAAACCGACTAATATAAAACCACTGCTTACACTACTACCAAGTTTGGAAAATCTGAGTATGGCATGGAGATACGTTTATCCGGGCTTGAACTCCAACATCTCTCAGTGTTATGACATGCAATGGTCACAGGCAAATGACATGGTATCTCACAAGATGATAAAAACCTATCAAAACACATGCATTAGATTTGAAGAGGAAAACTTAGAGATTAAATCGATAAATGCATTAATTAAACAGTAAAAATGAAATATACTAATTTCAAATGGTCAGTAAAAGTTGAAGCATAAACTGCTTAAAAAAAAGAAAGTAGCCTACTGTGTTTATTATTGATATGGAGTTGCAAAACAAATAATCTAATGTTTTCTATATTGGGGAATATCAGACCGTGAAAGTGAGAGAAAAGGAAAAAACATGAATAGAACAGACAGCTTTACCATAAAATATCACTTGTAAATGTCGCAATAAACATCCGTACAATGCTTCCAACGGGTTGAAGAAGTTCTGGTAAGGAGATAACATTTTGATGGCTGGATGAGCCATAGTCCATGAAATGAAGGCGATTCAAGTAAAACTTCTTTCCAGGTGGTTGACAATAATTTCCCCAAGTCTTCGTTTGGGCATCACCAAGAACAGGAGCATCCTTACCTACAAAATTCAATGGTGAATTTTTATAATTATCCACGATATCAATCTCAGAATGGACACTGGAAATGTGTATTGCACTCATAAAAAGAACACCCTCTTATTCTATCAAAAACAAAAGAACACCCTCTTATCACCTTTTTCACTTCTATTTGCTATAACCGGATGAATGTTTGAGTTCTCACAAGGCTGTGCTTCCTCCCGAAAAAGATGTGCATCATTCTTTACATGCTGTTCATGTCCCATTGGAATTTTCCTAGCATCATATGAAGTCAAGCTTGAACAGTAGTTCAATTTTCTGTTACAAGCATCTGCCATCTCCATTCTGAAATCTGTTAAACCACCTTGCTGAATATAAGAAATGGGATCATCACTATGCAGTAATTTTCTGCACTGACGAGACAAAAACTTTGCCTTCCCAGTTATACCTACAGATTTCAATTTTGGAAAATCATATTTCGAAGTCATAATTTCACTTGCACGAACAGCAAAAACCCTTTTGTTTCTGTTCCCACTAGACACCGATCCTTGAGAGTGCCCCATAGAGGTGGTTGTCTCAAACAACCCAAGTCTCTCAAGCTGACTCTCATTTGAACCCATAACAACCTCCTCTTTAAAAATAACTCCCTGAATTGCAAACCCTACTCGACCATCTAAATTGCAGAGACCTTCATTTCCACAAATAAGTGAAACCTCATCTCCTGTGCATAACTCTCTAAGCATGCCTATTTTAACCTTATTCCCATTAACAAACACTCCATTCAAAGAAACTTTCCTCCTAGAACATTCCAGAACTTCTATTTCTTCGCTTTCCAATTGATTAGCAAATAATAATCTTCTCTTAATTTCACTAGCAACACAACTAGTTCTAATAACATGTAATAAAACATATCCATCTAGAATATATATCTTACGATGTACACTATCAAATAAAATCTGACAATGTTGTTTACTGACTCGGCGATCATTGAACAGAAAATCGCAGTCGCTGTTAGTTCGCCATCTGCCGAAGGTGTACAGGCGGTCAGGTTGGAGGCAAATTGAGAGGAGAGGTGAACCGGCTTGTGAAATCAACGGGACGTCGAAAAGTTCGAGATTGATTTGAGCCAATTTGATTATGCGTTTAGGTTTTTTACAGTTGAGAGGCGAAATCGAGGTTGACGATAAACTATCACCTCCTCTGATTCTCTTGCTATTGGTGTAGATGGAAGGAAGAATTGAATCTTTCATATCAGAAATGAAGAGAGGAAATGGTAGAGAGAAGCAATAATTGGAGGGAAAATTCCTCTCTGCCTCTGTACACTGGGAAAAATGTGAAAACTGAAAACCCTCGGTCCCCAAATTTTGTTCAAATTCAGTTTTTTAATCTACCAATTTTCCCTCCTAATTTCCAATTCATGGAATGTGGGCCTTTAGCCCAATTTGATCTAGTGTGGAATTTTTTAGGCTATCAAAAAGCCCGTGGTTTTTTTATTTGAGCGGGTTCTCGGGTTTCCCCTTTTTCCTAAAGAAGTCACACCTCAAACAATTTTTATTTTGCTTTCTTGTTGGCGATAATGATAAACAATCAATGGATTGTTGGTGTCTAATTAAATTTTAATAAGAAAACACTAAGCTGCATATATTAGAGACAACAATAGTCCAGTCTAACCACAATCATGATCATGATGTTGCAAGTAAGCCTAGGCCATATTTTCGGGTAAATTACCACAGGATCATTAAACTTTATTTATTATTTTAATTTGGCTATTAATCTTTTTTTTTTCAAATAAATCATCAAATTTTAAAAATTATTTCAATATATAATCATTAACCATCACGGATTAATATTCTGGTTGGTTAATGACCAAATTGAAATAAACAAAAAAGTTTAATGAGCTCATTAAATAAATTATTATAATTAATTATAATTATTATTTTATTTTATTTTTATTTTTTTTACTTTAAATTGTTACTTATACTCATAACAATTATAAATTTATAAAATAAAAAATTAGTGTATATAAAATGAACTTCATATGTTAAAGTTTGAATATTGTTAACTAATTCAAAAATAAAATAAATAAAAATAACTACATTTATTCAACTCATTATTTATTTATTAATTTTTCAAGTAAAAAGTTTAATAAATTTATATGATTAGAGAAATTTAATTATTTCTTGTAATATTTATATATTTTATGAAAATTTATTACTTTTATTTTGTTATTATATAATTATTAAAAGATGTCAATATCTTTTTTTTAAAATATATTTTTTGTCCTTTTTATTTTATTTTATTTTTGAATAGATAACAACAGTCAAATTTAAATATTCAAAATTCATTTTATGCATATTAATTTTTTATTTTGTAAATTTATAACTGTTACAAGTATATATTTGTAAGATAATAATTTAAAATAAGATAAATAAATAAAAATAAAATAATCTATTAGAAGAGAAAGAATAAGAAGATTTTTTTTAAAGAAATTATTAAGCATTGATTTTATTAATATTCATAAATTAAGCATTGATTAAGCATAGCTGTTAATATCACTAAGCATTGTAATATTTATATATTTTATAAGAATTTATTACTTTTATTTTGTTATAATATAATTACTAAAAGAAATCAAAATCTTTTTAAAAGAAAAAAGAGATTTTTTTTTGTCTTTTTTATTTTATTTTATTTTTAAATTAGTTAATGACATTTAAACTTTAATATTCATAGTTCATCTTATATATATTAATTTTTTATTTTGTAAATTGATAATTGTTACGAATATTTATTTATAAGATAACAATTTAAAGTAAGATAAATTAATTAAAATAAAATAAAATAATTATTGTAAATAATTTTGATAATTTACTTAGTGAGATCACTAAACTTTACTGTTTGTTTCAATTTGGTCACTAACCTTTACTGATTATTTAAATTTGGTCACTAATCGACCGAAATATTGGTTCGGTGATGATTAGTGACCATACATTGAAATAATTTTCAAAATTTGGTGACTAATCTGAAACAATTTTAATAGTTTGGTGACTGATCTGAAATGAAAAAAAAAAGTTTAGTGACCAAATTGAAACAATGAGTAAAATTTAGTGATATCTGGAGTAATCTACTCCTAAATTTCCTAATATCAAATATCATTAATTAAAGTTAGAAATCAAAATTATGTCGATAGACATGTTTGTGATTGATACTGAAATTAATGTCAATGTCAACACCTCTAAATTTTATTGCAGCTTGAATATAACCCCTGAATATAAAATTTCAGCACTAATTTTCAGTGAAAAGAAAAAAAAACAAGGGAGATAATTACCTTGTAGTAGCATGAGCAATGTCAAAACCACTTAAAATATTACTATCGGGTATGTCATGAAGGGCAAAACTTTAAATTTTGATTACAAGTCATTTTTAACCATTTGGTGTTATATGTGCGGGAGCTAGAATTAGAGAGACATATTATAGGGCTGGACACAACTTACCACTAGCAGAAATTGTTATAGATTTTGTTGAACAAAAAGAGATTGCCAGAAGGCGTCTTTACAAGCCACATCATAGTGCCTTTAATGCGTCAGGATGTGGCTTGTAAAGACGCATTCTATCAAACTCTTTTTCTTCAACAAAAACTATAGCAATTTCTAATGGTGGTAAGTTGTTTGCAGCCTTGGAATATGCCAATCCAACTATAGTTTTTGCACATATGGCACCAAATGGTTAAAAATGACTCATAATAAAATATTTTAAAGTTTTGCACAACAAAGCATAACCCAATTGTAAGTGCATACATTGTGTAAGTAATAGATCTAGTTCAATTCTCCCTTCTACCTCAGAAAAAGAAAATTATTGAATTTAGTATATTTAAGGTTTTATAAGCATAGTACTAGCAAAAGTGTGGAACTTATCAAGAAGCAAGAAAGTTAAAATTATAAACAAGAGTGGATAAAACATATTGGGAATATTGGATTGCTTCTTGTTCTTATTCTTACAGCTCCTTAAATATAAGCTTAGAGGTGAAATAAAAAAGAGTTGTTATTGACTGGACTCGGACTCATATATTTTTTTTTATAAACAGAAATTCAAGACAAAAGAACGGAGATTACGAGAGAGCTTGCAGCATAGCAATGGGAGTGCTTATTGCACACGTGTTTTGTTTCTTTTTTTTTTTTTTGGGTTTTGACTTTTTCTCTATACTATTTCTTTTTTCTTTTTAAAAATATAAGTGTTTTCTTTCAATCTTATTTTTATATTTTATATTTTCTAATTATAATTTTAAATTTAAATATTTTAATATAGTATAAATTTATATTTAAGTTTTTAATGCATTACATCAATATTTTTATATTCATTATAATAAATTATGAATATCCTATATTCAATACATCAAAACTTTATATTCACTAAATAAATTATGAAAATTCTATATTCACTATATTTGTATCATACATTTATTGTAATAAATTATGAAAAATTCAAGATTCATTACATCGAAATGTTATATTCACGATAATAAATTATGAAAGCCCTAGATTCACTATAATAAACAATAAAAAAAATTAAATTCACTACATCAAGACCTACATTTCTATAATAAACTATCAAAGTTTTGAATTCACTGCTTCTATATCTTATATTCATTATAATAAAACTATAAAAAATTCAAGATTCACTATAACAAAACTTATATTCACTATAATAAATTATCAAAATCTTCACTGCATCTATAGCTTAGATTTACTGCATATAAAATTATTCCTAGAACATGTCACTCAAGATAACTTTGTAATGCACTCTTCAGGTTCAGCTCTAAATTATTGAGTGCGGAATTGATGCTCTATGTCTTTCCAAGTTAGTACAGAATTCTAAGGCAATGTAGTATAACATGTAAAAATTGCACCAGTTAAAGAGTTAGGAAACAACCTCAACCTAAAGTTAGAAAAATTTTCAAAATTAGTCAACTCCCCACGTTGTACAATGAATATAGCGATGTGTTCTATAGAAGATTAACCATCCTCACCAGAAAAACAACATCCTCACCAGAAAAACAATGTAAAATCTGAGATTTTGTACCCTTTGGGATAAGGATTCTCCTGATCTACACCATCTGGATATGATCTGTAGAATTTTGGAAGGCAGATTTGTCTGAGGCTCGATCTATACAATTCCTAGATAGCATCTTTTATGGCATCCATATCCACATGAAGTTATCTTATGGGGATTTGTTGTAGAATAACAGGCTGTTGATTCTTGTCACCAATTGGAGCCACATTCCCCAACATTTCATTAGGTGAACCTGCATCAACATCATAGAAAGTATGATTATTAATAGGGTTAATTTTTGCATGGACTTGTGGAATAGTGTTCCTAGGACCGCCAATAAGCATTGTCCTTAGCTCTTCTCTCCCGTAAGGAGGAAGATAACATTCATCAAGCCGGTGAGAATCACCAGCCTCCTGTGGAGCAATGGAATGCCCACCCCCTTCTCCCCGAGTTCCTATGAGGATTGTCTGGTAGGCCTTTGTACAGTAGCCTGCCTAGGACTTTTGTGGTGGACTAAATGTGTGACTAAATGCTTTGAACATAGCAGTTTGATTTTTCATTATTTCTTGAATTGCTCTAGATTGTTTAGTCATTCCATCAAAAAATGATTGTAGTTAAATAGAATGGGAAACATTACATTGATTTCCAACAACTAGTCGAAATCTCTATCTTACTTGTGTCTTATTGGTGAACTGGTTGTTGAGAAGTCAACCCAAGCTCAATTTGTTCCACAAGCTGTGGAATGAATCCTTCATGCACTGTTGTTGCAATGCCATTCTGTGGCTCCTGAGAACCAACAACGATTTCTTTTCTAAAATTCCTTATTTTTGGTGCCATAAGATTGAATCCCACTGGGCGTGCCAAAAATTGTTTGTTGTTAATTTTTGGATGCGATTGTGAGGCGTGCCACGTGCAGGTGAAGGTGCACGAAACCTGTATTGTACCCTTTGACTTCAAGGAATCAGCGATTATGAATTCCCAGATTTTCTTACCATAGTACATCAGAAATATCAGTTAGCAATGTAAAATTAACTATGAAAAATAGTAAAGGAACAATTGAATTTTATTGAATGCTAGAAATCTGATTATAAAAGATTGCAAAAGATTGAAAAAGATAAGTAGCCTGTTGGGACAGAAAAAGGCATAGGACTTGTTAAGTGATCTTTGGAATCGTAGTTCTAGTTCTAGTTCTAGTTCCATTAAGTAATACTTCTACAGTAATTGCTCCATACTAACCACCCATATTATTCATATTATTCATCAATTATAATTATATTATTAATCACTACTCTATTAAAAAAATTATTATAAAAATATTCATCAATTGTAATTATATTATTCATCACTATTCTATTAAGAAAATTCATTATAAAAATATTTATCAATTATAATTATATTATTCATCACTACTCTATTAAAAAAATTCATTATTTCTTATAAATAATAAAAAAATACAAAATAAAATGTTCAAATTCAAAAATAAAAAAAA
>CAOJBK011204695.1:0-13668 GCA_948294925.1 Codiaeum variegatum | reverse complement strand
TGGTGTTGCTACAGGCGGAGTGGGCTGTGAGGCTAAGGTAGATGGGCTTGGAACTTGTGGCTTGTTGACGAGATTCTGCAAGCTCTGCAGGGAGGCGGCTATATTGACCAGAGCTGCACTCGGGTTTGGAGGTGTTTGGGACGTGTTTGCTGTTGGGTTTGTGCCAGGAGAAGGACTATCCTCTACCACGCGGTCCTCTTCGTGAGCTGGGTTGTGTTCCATTGTGTTGTAGATCTGTGACAGGTTTTTTGAATGTGTTTGGAAGGGAAAACTCTGCGATCCCCACAGACGGCGCCAAATGATGCGTGTTGGATTTGATCACGCTAGAATGTGACTGTTCTGGTTGAGCTTGGACAAACCTGCACAGAGTAAATGACGGTCAGGGATGCCGGACGTTGTGTCCGACGATAACCCTTCGACGCTCTAGTTAGTGAAAGGTTGAAGCACAAATGGAACAGAAAGTGTTTGAAAGGTTTTTAAAGGATAAGATTGCATTACCTTATTCAGGTTGTGGATGCATGTATTTATAGGATGTGAAAACCATGTTCAAGGAGACACGTGACATTCTGGGGTACATTGACAGTGTACCTTTCCATGGGGCCTGTAACACCTGTCTGCTGTCAAATCCCGAACCCCGAAGGTCACTAGTGGACAAAGCTCAGGCTGTGCTTCGAAGGGTTCGGATTCGAACTGGACTGGATGGTGTGAGTTCGGTCCAAATCCAACTAGGCTGTTGGGACCGAACCAGACTAAAGCTGGATAGTATCAATTTTCAATAGGGCGATCTCAAAAAAAAAATTAAAAAAAATTATTTTTACTTGATGAATGAAAAATGTCAAAAATAATGTGTAAAATTTTAGAAGTTATATTTTTGGAACATATGTATGTACATTAATGTTTTTTTTGAGAGAAATATATATACTAATAAAATAATCTAGATTCGACTCTTCGACTCCACTCGGAAAACATATAGTAGATTTAGGTATTACGAGCAAATAGGATTCACGCATTGCTGCTGTAAATAAAAACATTAAAAATATTTTAATATTAACAAATTATTAAAAAAAAATATAGGAATTAGTATTTTTTTAAGACATTTAAATTTCTTGTTTTAATATTTTAAAAACTTAATGTTTCTTGAATAATAATTTATCTTAAGGAGTTTGTGGAGTTTTTTTTTTAAGATCAAGAGTTTGTACAGTTAATATATGGCAGATTGTTTGGCATGAAGGATTTGATGATTGATTGTACAAAGTTATAATAGTATTTGGTTTTAAAAAATGATATAGAATCAATGGATTTATTAAAATTTACTATTATGTAAATCCATCATTTTTGTGGATTTTAAAATCTGACATAAAATATGTGTTTTAGTCAAATCTATTATTTTTTGTCAACGGTGGATTTTACAAAAAAAAATTAATATACCAAAATTGCCTATATTAATATTCAAATATTCTAAAACTAACATTTTATCATATAAAATAAAAATAAAAATAATTTTCATTATAATCTAAATATGATGAAAATATTTTATTATTTATGCAATTTAAATATTAATTTACATAATTTTAATTAAATTAAATGAAAAAATATATATTATTAATTTCATTTTATACGTTTAAAATGACTATATTATATTTTATGTAGTTTTTAATAAAAATAAAAAATATTTTTTTTCATTGATATTAAAAGTAAATTTGTAATTTACTCGTGAAATTCATAGAATTGTAGTTATTTATCTAAATATAAGCCTTATGGATTTTTTTTCTAAATTCTTGGATTTCATTTTTATGAACAAACAATAACATGATTTTTAATTTCATGGATTTAATTAATCCATGAATTTTAGATCATTCTTACCAAAAGACATTAAAAAAAATAAAAAGTTTATATATTCCTTATGTCCAAAATTCTGTCATCTTAATTTATGTGTCAAAATTTTTTTACCATTATTTTTTAGAGGAAAAATAGCTATTCACGATATGAAATACATCATTCTATTTGATATTAAAGTATTTTCATAATATGATTTGTTTATAATTTTGAAGAACTTGAGGCATAAAATTTTAAAGCATGTCACCTTGAGTCTCATCAATGGAAAATTTTGGAGTGAAAAACTTATTTTACATGTTTATAATTTTTGGATCAAACTTACAACATGTAGGGAAATTGTTTGTGTCTAAAAATGAAATTTTGGGCTTTTAGAAATAAATTAATTAAATTAAATATTTATTGGCTTAAAATAATTTATTTGTTGGACTTGATGGCCCAAAAAATTATTCGACCCAATCAAAAGGCCCAAATGATGAGTCAGTATTGAAGAGTTTCAGATACTGTGTCTTGGGGACAAAGTCATGTAATGTTCGTAACTGAATATTTATTTCTTTCTTAGATGACTGCTGGTATTCTGTCTCCTAGCTGGGGAAGGAGTATAAAGAGCATTGGCAGATACAGATGAAGCATCAATCTATCCATCCAACCTCTTATCATATCAACACAATCAATAACAACTTTTCAATCAATAACCAATCAACAAATCAAACACTCAATTCAAGCCAAATTTCAATTTATAGCTTTAAATTTTAGCACTTCCTTAAGCAATATTTTCCTTTTGCTATTCAACAATTTTCAAGCTTTCAATGGTGATTTTCAATTTACTGTAATTTCCAACTTTCAACAAATCAATATAAACATGTTTGCATTTTTCAATTCTAAATTTCATCTTCAATTTACAATCAAAGTATAGTGAAATCAAAACAAATTACAGTAGAGGCGTTTGGGAATCCACATTCGCTTGAAAAGAAGTCAGGTTTTTATATTTGAGGAACTTCTCCTTTGGCACACGCGCAAGTCTAAAAATGTACACGCAACAAGATTTAACACCAACAATCTTTTTGGAATGCTCAGTTTGACACGCTCAATGGGACCATCGTTTCACTATGACGAAATTACGTAATGAAAAAAAAATTGATGTTGGAACGTCACCCAGCAAAACGCCTGAGCAATCAGGTGATGAACATTCTGAAGAAGCTTTGACTTATTAGAGTCAAAGTAGAGACAAATCTCCTATCGACATGATGGGGAATAGTTGCTTGAAATTCATTGAAGATGCTGGTGAGAATGTTGATTCTCATAACTTTAACAAGTTCAAAGCATTACAAAAGGCAATTGCTCAGGTGGTGAGTTCAATAAAACAAGCCAACAGTATTATGTCTGATACTTTTGGTAATTTTGAGAAAATTATGTTTGATCTAACACAATTTCTTTCTACAAATGATGATCAACTATAGAAACAGGGAAACACCTCAAATCGATGGCCCAAAGTGAAGCTACTAATTCCATGAGGCTTTTTTTTTAGGATTTTCTTTGGCCACTGATGGCAGGCACAAACCTCCTCACAAGAGGGTAGAGGTTGCACCTATCAAAATTAATAATCCTATCGGCTCTACTAGCCATAATACTAATATTACTAATAATAACAGGCCTAATCAACAAGTTTTTTTCAGAACTAATCATTCTTGCAGCTTGGAGTGTATGAACAGGAGATAGAGGCTTGGGGGGCAACCTTTCTCAGGGGTATATGCCACTTCCCCAGACCGTTGTGCCACTTCCTCAGGCTTTAAGGATGGGAGGAGTTGATTTGGATGTTGTACAAGATATGGTGTAAGAGTTGTATGGTCCCGGTCTTCGTCAAGTGGGCCGACCCAAATTTCACAAGCCATATCCGGATATGATTGACAAAGATAATCCTTACCCAATGGGTTATTGTGTTCTTGAGTTTTCTTTATTCTCTGGGGAAGAGAGACATTATACACTTGAATATATTATCAATTTTACCATTCAATGTGGTGAATTAGCAAATTATGAAAAATTTTCCAATCTTAAGTTGCTATTGTTTCCTAATAGCTTAATCGATACTGCTTTTACTTAGTATGTTATCCTCTTCAGAAATTCTATTTTTACATGGCAGAAGATGGAGCGTCAGTTCCACACCCAGTTCTTTAGGGCTGAACCAGAGGTTTTCATTGCTAAACTATCTAGAGTGAATCAAAGAGTTTGAGAAATGGCTGATATATTCATTGCGCGATTCAAAAAGATGAGGAATAGATGCAAAATCTTTTTGCCAGAAATGGAATATGTCAAAATGGCTCAAAGGGGTCTCAATATCGAGCTGAGGAAGAAGTTTCAAGATATGAAATTTTGAGACTTTTATGAGCTTACTGATAAAGTTAGTGAATACGACAAATTACTTTGGGAAGAGAATCAAAGGAGAAAGGTCTCAATTGGAACCAATTTCTAAAAGGTTTCAAATGCTGATACTGTTGTTGCTGATCTTGCTAATACTGGGATCTGTGTCTGCCCACTGCTGGAGTGGAAATCCCCAGAGGCTTAAAAGAAATCCCAAGGCTCAAATCCCCGGATGCAATACACCTTTGAGCTCTCAAAAACTGATCAAATCTTTGATTTTCTCCTCAAGGAGAAATTCATCAAGCATCCACCTGACCACAAACTTCCAACAAAGGAGGAGTTGAAAGGAAAGGAGTATTGTAAGTATCACAATTCATACAACCATTCTAATAATTCTTGTTGGGTACTTAAGAATGTGGTATAGGATCAGATCAATAAGGGAGTGCTAAAATTCACAGAGAAGAAAGATTTAATGTTGATTAAGGAAGACCCATTCCTACTTATTGCTTCCATCAATAAAATTAACACTGATCTTAAGGCCTTTTTGGATGTCAAAAATAAGCTCAAAGAGAAGGAGGAGAATTGGGACACCATTGGTCAACCCTCTGGGAAATTTGGTTTTCTAGTGAAATACAATAGACCACCATCAACACAGATCCCCAGGGATTCAATAAAACCTACTGGTTGGGGAGATGACTTTGAGGAAGGTGGACGGACTTTAAAAAGAAAGTCATCTTATCACAAAAAATCCTACAACCATTGGAAACAAAGCAATCACCATGTTGGTGGCCAGAGGTCAGTCTCAAGATGGAATTCCTCAAGCCAATATGAAAATTTCTTAATTACAAAGTAAAAATATTTTTATAGTATTAATCATTCTTGGAGTGTCTCAAATTATCACAAGAAACATGATGGTGTGGATTCCCCAAGGATCAACAGAAAACAACTAAGGTTTGTGGTGCCAAAGCCTGTGCAACCCAACAATAGACAGTGGCACCTAGTGTAGCACAAGAAATTTCCTCAACTCTTGACCCGTACCTAAAAAAGGAGACTTTGGAGGAAAAGGGCTACAGAAAGAATGGTTAAAGAAGAACAAAATCAAGGCCAAGTTATGCATTAACAAATCCTTAGTAAAAAATCAAAATTCAACAGAAAGACCCTTGAGGACCCTTATCTCATTGATTCTGGTTATGAGGTAGACATTGATGAACCTATGGAGACTGAGGAAGACATGGGAATTGATGGAAAATATTTATCCTTAGAATGTGGAGCCAATTTTGTTATGCTTCCCTAGGAGTTAATGATGCAGGATGTTGAGGAAGCTGAGTTCCTTGACACTTGGGGGGTAAAAATCTCAAAATCATCAAATGTTTATCTAAGTGGTGTGGTAATTCAGGTCACTCAACAAGATCATCCTAAAATGGTCATTCTTGAGAAGCCTTATGTGGAGATGACTAAACACATCAAGCCTTTATACATCAAGGCTCACTTTAACAGTAAACCATTCTCTAGAATCCTTGTGGATAAAGGTTCAGCTATTAATGTTATCCCTCTTAGGCTCCTAAACTCTTTTGGAAAAAATCAAGATGATTTGATTTTTACTGATATTACTGTTTCGACTTTTACAGGTGAGGTTATAGGTGTCGTTGGGGGGTTTTGCCTATGGAAATCACTGTTAGTAGTAAAAATTCACTCACAACCTTCTTTGTGGTAGAATCAAAGGTCAACTATAATGCTTTATTTGGGATAGATTAGATTCATGCCAATTAGTGTGTGCCATCTTCTTTACACCAATTTCTACTCTTTTGGAAGGGTAAAGATGTTGAAGTGGTATGGGCTGACAACAAACCATTTACAATAAGTGCCGACAATTTGGAAGCCAAGTTCTATGATGTAGACTTGGGCACTCTGAAATTTGTTGGGAGAAAGAGAAGTGGATATCTAAAAAAATACTTATTTTTTGAAGCATGGCATGGAGAAACAAGTCCAATATCATTCAGATTTGATCCACAAAGTGAAATCTAGCGTGCCTTGCTTTAAATGGCCAATGGATGGTCATATTATTGAAGAAATTGATGACTAGTAGAGGAGTTGGCAGTAGCTGCATCTGCCATTCATAAGTTTCTAATGCAGCAGATAGTGAATAAAATTATTGAGGAAGGTTTGACACTGTGTGAAGTAGACATCATTGAAGAAGGTGAGTTTGCTGAGGATTTTAAAGAATTACAGCTTGAAGATGTTATGGAGGCTCCCCAAGTCTTCAAGATAATCAACATGAGATTCAAGATCCTTTGGAAGAAATAAATATTGGCACTCCCCAAGAGCTAAGAATTACGTATGTTAGTGCTTTATTAAAAGAAAATATAAAAAAAGAGTTAATTTTGCTTTTGAATGAATATAAAGACTGATTTGCTTGGGATTATATTGAAAATCCTGGTTTATCTAGAGAGGTAATTGAGCACTGCCTCCCTATTAAGCCTTAATTTTTTCCTTTCCAACAACCTCCAAGGAGAATGTCTAAGGAAGTAGAATTAAAAGTTAAGGAAGAAGTTGAAAAATTGCTTAAGGTTGGCTTCATCAGTCCAACCGAGTATGCAGAATGGCTTTCTAACATAGTCCATGTTACGAAAAAGAATGGTAAACTTAGAGTATGTATAGATTTTAGGGATTTGAATTTGGTCATTTCTAAAGATATTTATGTTATGCCTATTGCTGATATGCCTATTGATGCTGCCTCTAAGAATGAACTCTTATCATTTATGGATGGCTTTTCAGGTTATAACCAAAATTTTATTACTAAGGAATATGCTTCAAAGACTGTATTCAGATGTCTTGGTGCTATTAGGACTTTCGAGTGGTTGGTCATGCCTTTCGATTTGAAAAATGTTGTTGCAACATACCAATGGGCCATGCATGCCATCTTTCATGACATGATCAACCATCACATGGAAATTTACATTGATGATATTGTGGTAAAATCCAAAAAATCATTTGATCATGTACTCCATTTGAGGAAAAGTTTTGAAAGAATGAGGTTTTACAATTTAAAACTTAATCCTTTGAAAAATGCTTTTGGTGTACAGGGTGGAAATTTCCTAGGATTTCTTATGCATCAACATAGGGTAGAGATTGACTAAAATAAAGCCAAGGCAGTGCTTGAAGCAAAGCCACCGTAGACAAAAAAGGAGTTACAGAGGTTTTTGGGGCAGATCAACTATCTGAGGAGGTTTATCTCTAATCTTGCTGAAAAAATAAAAGATTTTTTTTTTAATTTGGTAAAACTCACACAAGAAAGTGATTTTAAATGGAAATCGAGGCACCAAAATTCTTTTAATAAAATTAAATAATGTTTGTCAAAACCTCATGTTCTAGTTTCGCCTAAGGAAGGATGCCTTTGAAACTATATATATCTGCTAGTTATGAATCAACAAGTTGTCTCTTAGCTCAAAATAATACATTGGGCCATAAACAGACTATTTATTATTTGAGCCAAATCTTAAATCCTGCCGAACAAAGATATTTCTCAATTGAAAAATTATGTATTGCTTTATATTTTACATGTACTAACACTATACCATAAATGACCTAATGTAATGAGGAGAAAATGTTGTATTAGGCCATTTTTGTGTTGCATTAGGTATCTAAGGTAACATATTCACCTTTTTGAAAACTGTTAGGATTTTTATCGTTGTTTTTGGGGTCTATGGCAACACTTTTTACACCCAAAGGCAACGTCAAAAAAATGTTGCCATTGTTAGACTTAATGCAACACCAGTTGTAAAAAAAAAACATTTTACTGACTCAAAGGTAATAATTTATATTTGGAAACCACTTTATCTATTGCAATAGTTTTTGAAGGCAACACTTTTTTTAATTTTATTTAATTTAATTTTATTTTATGTAATATATTATAACACTTATTAAAAATAATAAAAATTAAATCAAAATTTTTAAATAGATTAAAATATACATTAATAAATTTCTAAATTGATTCTTAATATTCATATTCAAATTTTACATTCACAAATTGTCACAATTAAAATATCCTTAAAATATCATTATACTATCATTCTATAACATGATTTATCATTGATTGCCTTGAAGTCAGTGATCCAAAAACATTTACCAAACAAAAATATCTTCAGGTAACATACTTGAACACAAAAAAATTAAAATGAAATATAATCAAAATATGTTCTAGAATAGAAAATAAAATATAATTAAAATAAGTTATAACAAAGAAAAAAAAAAGAAAAGAAAAATAACTTTTTTTAGGGAAAAAATAACTTTACATATGAAAATAAAAAATTAAATAGATATTTGGGTGATAACCTACGGATTTTTAACAAAGCGAAATAAAAAATTGATAATATACATATATTAAATAAAAAGTTTGCTAAAAGGACCACGTCCTCGTAACATTAAAAGTTAAACTGGCTCTTTCTTAAAGTACAACATCGAACAAACAGTAGTTCAACAACACATTTTAGAACTAACCTTAGATCAGATGAAATTATCCACTAGACAGCCATCAGAGAAGAAGAAATCAACCATCCATTAGCCATTGTAGAACCAAACCTTGAAAAACTATGCAGAACATCTCGCTGGGCAGCAACGAAAATTGCAGCAACAGCTGGGCATGGGAGAGCAGCAGAAAAACAGCAACCACAGGACTTTGGATTGCAGCAAATGGCTGGACCGCAACGGAACCTGAAGCTGCAGCAAAACCCTGAACAGAAGCAGAACCTGGAGCATTATAGCACATGCAGCAGCGGAATTCGGAGCCTCAGAACGCTCAGCAGCAGGCACGACATGGCAGAACCTGGACTTGCAGAAAATTAAGCAGCAGGATAACTTAGAGCGGCAGAACACGCAGCAACAGAATAACTTGGTACAACAGCAGAAACTGGAATTTCAGAAAATACAATAGCAGCAGAATCGGGAGAAGCAGAGAACACAGGAGTAGCAGAAACTGAAGAAGCAACAGGAAGCACAACAACCGCAGGGTCTGAGTGGCAGCATTCATACACATTTATACTAGAAATTCAAAGCTAAGAATAAATAGGAGAAATGTTATGTAATTTAACTTAAATACATCTATCTTCCAGTGTCAACTGGAAAAGCAACTTTGACATAAAGAGAAAATAAATGAAAGAAGAGTTCACATGCCTTGGATGCATAAAAGCTTAACATAGAACTTGCAAGATGAAGCATTAAAAGGCAGAATCGCACATACCACTGCATCAAAAGTGGAGTCAGAATCATCAATTCTAGCATTAGTGACCATTATGACTAGAGAAAATCATCCAATTCACTAGTGTCAAGACAAATCATCCCAAAGCTGACAGAATATATAGACAAATAATAACCTGAAGAAAAGGATATTTAATGTTGACAATTTAATCCATAATCTCTTTATAGATGACTTTGTTAAAAGATATTCATTGTCGTTTTGATCTGTCTTTAGTATTTTTTTGAGTGAAATTAGCAAATAACAGGAACTTATGAAAGAATTAGTTATTTATAGGAATTTTACTTGTGTTCCTAATTTCACTACTTAATCATAGATTAAACCAATAGAAATAAGACACCTCAGTTTGATGATGTCATAAATTAATCCCCAAATCTTTTTAAATGAAAAAAACTAGAATAAAGTTGAAAAATTATTATGAAAATATACAAATATTACTTGTAATATTAAATAGAGATTATGTAGATTAGCTGTATAATATGAATATTAGAAAAATCTTAGAAAAAATTAATATGTTAATTTGAGAGAGAGATATATAAAATATTAAAATTAAGGAATAAATATATAAATCAAATAATTTTTGAATTCAGAGAGCATTTTAAAATTCTATGGGATTGAAAATTATAGAAGAATAATAGATTTATTAAATGTTATAATTAAGTCGATTAATAAATATTTAGATTAAAATAATATAATAAAATTATAATTTTTGAATAAAATTGAAAAAAAATTTGGGGTAGAAAATACAATTAATAAAAGTAGGTGGAAACTAAAAAATAGTTTCGTGGGGACGTGGCCCCATCATATAAGGGGTGCGTATTCGGTCAGTTCGGTTTAAAACCCAACTGAAAAAATCAAAAATCAAAATTTTAATATTTTAACAAACCAAACCAAATCAAAAATTAATATGCACCAAACCAAAATTTTTTCGGTTCGGTTTTAAACCAAAAAATCGAAATATTTTTTATTCTAATTTTTTAAATATAATTATGTAATATCTTAATAAAAATTACAGATTTTATGTTCAAATATTATTATTTATAGAATTATTATCTTATCTTTTCATTATTGTTATGGATGAATTGACAAATGACATACAAGAGAAAATTCCTTAGTGTATGATGTTTGCGGATGATATAGAGCTCACAGATGAGGTTTGGGAAAGAGTTGAGGGGAAGTTAGAGCAATGAAAAAGTGCATTGGAGATAAAATGTTTCAAAATTAGTCGGAAAAAGACTGAGTATATCCAATGTAAATTTAGTGAAGGTAGTAGAAGGGAGCAGATGGACGTATGTTTAGAAGGGGTTACCATATCTAAAAGCACACATTTCAAATACTTAGGATCTATCTTGCAAGAGGATGAAGATTATGAGGAGGATGTTGCTCACCGGATCAAGGCAAGGTGGATGAAATGAAGCAGGGCTTCCGGAGTATTATGTGATCGAAAATTTTCATATAAACTAAAAGGAAAAATTTTATCTCATTGCGGTAAGACCCATTATGATTTACAAGAGTGAATGTTAGGCTATAAAAGCACAACAAGTCTCTAAGCTTAGTGTGGTGAAAATGAGGATGCTAAGATGGATGTGCGGACATACTAGAATGGATAGAGTCCGTAGTGAGTATATCAAGGATAAAGTCGGAGTTGCCCCAATAGAAAATAAGTTGAGAGAATGAAGACTAAAATGGTTTGGAGATGTGCGGTGTAAACGTTTAGATCCTTTTTAACTGAAAAAAATTTCAAACCCTTAATTCTCAAATCCTAATTTCAAATCACCCACAATGAAAATAATTTCGGCAGACTTAACCGTGCAAATCCTCTCATTGTTGAGGGGAAGCCTCTTCTTCGTTTCTAATGTGTTTCAAAATCATTCTTCGAAATCATTAATAGCCAAAATTTCATCAAACAGCATCTGAAAACATCAAATCAAACTCGGAGACACCATAAACTAATTCTTATCAATCATGATAATATCATCAATGGTGGAATCCAGCAGATTATCAACCCATTTAAAGACCATTATCTTCTTGTAAAGGTTTGATTCTTTTAAAAAGATTTTTTTATGGAATCTGATGCATGCAACAGGATTACGCTGTTAAAAACTGATTTCTCTAGTTGGATTAGAATTACATGCATAAGAAGAACACTGGTTAGGGGTGGTCGGACGTTGTGTCCGGCAATAACCCCCTAGCGCTCAAGTCAGAATCTTAATTAAGATGGAAAAGCTCTCAAAGATAGATTTTAGCTTAGGATGTGCTTTATGTGTAAAACCTTACCTTTTATGGGACTTTGGACGTTGTATTTATAGGGTGAACACCCAGTTAATGGGACACGTGTCTGCTCTGGGTGCACTGTAGGGTACCTCATGATGGGACTAGTGACATCTGTCCTTGGTGATCCCGAACCACCTAAGGCTAATAAGATAAATTTTATTGAATGCTTGGGGTTCGGATAGAACCGAGGTGATGAAGGGTTCGGACGAACCCTAAATAGCTAGTCGAGGCCGAACTTGGCTAGTGTTGAGCCGTATCAGAATCCATTTAGAAGACAATGCATGGATTTATTTGGATATTCAATTACATTTTGTAATCATTTTATAATTGGACTAGGCTATGATTCTATTAGGGATGATTATAAAGTTGTGTTAATTCCATTCCACCTCTAGGTAAGACAAGTTTGGATTTACAATTTAAGATTTAATACTTGGAGAACACTTCATAATGATTTTCCTTATACTGATTATAACATTTATGCGTCAAGTGGAGAACATTTTGCAGACAGTGCTTTGCACTTGGTGTTAGATGGTGTAGACAGACCAGTCATTCTTCTTGCTTTTGATTTAACAATGGAGACGTTTTCAGTAGTATCACAACTTGTGAATGATGAATCTAGTTCATACTTGAATGTTCTAGAAAATTCTCTTATTTTCAGTTGTAATCCTTGTACTAATGAAGAATTGCTTGAGTTTTATGTTAGAGAGTATGGTATAACTAGATTTGTTTGGAGCAAATTGTGTACTTTACAAGGGTACTCTGCTTAGCGATTGAAACCTTTGGTGTACTCAAAGGAGAAAGAAAAAATTTAATGTTCAGTTGAGCTCTTTGTATTGATGATCCTACTTAATAAAATCAATGTTCGGTTTATTCTGGCTTGCCTTGGTGTTATTGACCCGGACAATGATAATTGCCCATCATGTCTTGCTCATTTAGAAGATGTGAACCACTTATTTGTCTCTTGTTACCCTATATGGAAATTTTGGAGCAAAATTTTAGAATGGTGGGATATTTTTTGGTGCTCACCACCTATGGTTAGAGACTTATTTTTGCAATGGAGATTGTTTGCTTGAAACGATGGTTTCAGTAACAAAAGTTGGAATTTGGTTTTCCTTGCCAGCATATGGTCCATTTGGTTGGAGAGAAACAAGATTATCTTTGAAGGTGAAAAATTTAACCCGGGGAAGTTGTTTGAAATTATAATACTCAGAACATCCTTTTAGATGGAAGCTTTATATCCCTATTTTCCATATACATAATGATTCGTACTGGATTTGGACACCCTGTGATGTGACTGTTCTAGTTGAACTTGAACTGGACCTGCACAGAGTAACAGATGGTCAGGGGTACCGGGCGTGGTGTCCGGTGATAATCCTCCGACGCTTAAGTCAGCGAATGGGTTAAATCACAGATGGAACAGTGTGTGAGTATATGGCTTTTTAGAGTAAGTTTCTCGTACCTTGCTTTAGTTGTGGACTCACGTATTTATAGGGCGCAAAACCCTGTAGACAGGAGCAAGTGTCAGCCTTGGGGTGTTGTCAGTGTACTGCGTTATGTGATCTGTGACACCTGTTTGCTGTCTCCAGCCGAACCCCGAAGGTCATTAGTGGGCGAGCCCGAAGGATGGCTTCAGTCATATCAAGTTCCATTTGGACTAGGGGTTTGAGGATTTAGTGTGACCTCGATCGAACTTCTTGGAGCCGAACCAGGTTACAGCTGGATAATATCAATTGTCCCCCTGAAGCATAGCACTTGAAGGCTGGAAGCTCAAAAAGTGCTGAATGGAGTCTGAGAACTCGCTATTTTGATGCTTTTAACTTGTGTTGGAGCCAGGGATCATTTGAGGGAGTTGTGGATTCGTGACTGGAGGGCGAGCTTACTGAATATGGGTCTGTTGGATATCTTGGATTGGTATTTCCAACATTGATGATGACAAGACGGTCAACTGTGAT
>CAOJBK011203995.1:0-11687 GCA_948294925.1 Codiaeum variegatum | reverse complement strand
AGGATTGGAGTAGAGAATAGAAAATGAGACAGCATGGAGGACTTAGAAGCCTTTAATAATCTTTTTAAAGATCAAAGGGGAAAGGATATTGAAGATCTGATAAACCAAGGCCAAAGGGAGTAGATTATAGTTGACCCTCCTAGAATCATGGGGCATCAAAGAAGGTTAATGAAGGAGTTTGCCAAATCAGTCATTAGCACGATAACTTATTGCATCCATTTGGACACCTCTTCTAAAAAATTATGAGTTAAAGAGAATCCACTACAACATGTTTTTATCATTCTATGGAGTGGCCAATGAGGATCCCCTCAACTTTTTACTCCATCATTCAGACCATTCCTCTATAAGGTTTGATAGAAGATTAACTGAAGACGAGGTGTTTTCCTTACACCCTCAAGGACATAGTTAAGACGTGGCTTATGACTCTTCCTCTCGTTTCCCTTACAACTTAGGAGGAAGTCCACACTAAGTTTCTAAGGAAGTTCAATTCCTACTAAAAGACGGTTGATCTTCGCACAAAAATTTCAACATATGCATAGATACAGAGGGAGCCCTTCCATGTGGCATGGGGATGATTCAAGATGTTACAAGTCCACTGTCCACACCATCACTTCCCACTCGAGTTGTTAAATCATTTCTTTTATGATGGGCTCAACTATCAGAACCAAGGGATAGTGGATAATCCAGTTAGGGGATCCATAAGTGAGATAACAGCTGAGGATGCATTCCAATTGTATGAGGTGATCAGGACTAACTCTTAGCAAAAGAGTGTGAGGGGAAGATGAGTAACTGTGTAAGATGGTTCCCAGAATAAGGATATGGCTATGCAAACAGTCAAGTTGACTTGTCAGGTTTAGATGATAAGTAGGAAAGATAACACACCAGTTCAAGTTCAAGAAGTGTATGGGGTATGTGGCATCTATGGCCTAGTGTCAATATATGCTCTTTAAGCTATGACACTGTTGGGGGTGAGCTATAGGAAGCTCAAATGCTTGATGGTTTGCAACCAAGGGCAAGGAATGACCCTTTCTTAAATATGTACAATCTGGGTTGGAGAAACCATCCTAATTTTGGGTGGAGGAATAATGCTCAACAGCCCCAACAATAACAACAACCAAAATTTCAAGTGATGTAAAGGCGTCCTTATCAAAGGGACTCATTTGATTCCTAACATACATAAAAGAATTTAAGTTTAGAAGAGAGTTTGAATAAGTTCATTCAAGTTAGCACCTAAACTTAAGAGGCTAACAACTGGCATTTCAATTCTTTGGAGGCTTTAGTGAGAAAGGTAGAGACTCAAGTGTATCAAAGTGTAACTTAGTTGTAAACTAAGCATCAAGGAAACCTTCCAAGTCAATCGAAGCAAGCTAAGGCCATTACAGTCCTTAGAAGTGGTAAGACTTTTTATAATGTTATTGGTACTAACCTTTTTAGTGTAGGTAATAAGGATAAGCATTCTTAAAGAGCAAGAAAAGGTGAAGGAGACTCCATCTCCTTCTAAACTTCTTAAGGTGACGGACCCATACTGACTACCAATTCCATTTTTACAAAGGCTCAAGGGAGCTAAGAACGACAAACAATTTGAAGAGCTTTAAGAACCTCTCTAAGATAAGTATTAATCTTCCTTTACTTGATGTTATTCAAAATATTCCAGCCTATGCAAAATTTTTCAAAAAATTAAACTCTAAAAAGCATAGGTTGGAATTAAAGAAAAAGTTATTATTTCAGAGGTAGCTAATGCAGTGCTTCAACATAAGTTACCTCTAAAAGCTAAATAGCTCAGAAGTTTTGTGATTGAAATTAGTTTGGGTAATTGAGAAGAGGCTAAATGCATGCTTTATTTAGGTGATAGTATAAATTTGATGTCTTATGCCTTGTTTCTCCAAATGAATTTAGGTGAGTTGAAACCCACTAAAATGTGCTTACAATTAGCTGATAGGTCTTTGTGATTCCGTAGAGGAATAATTAAAGATGTGCTAGTACAATTTAGGGGTTAAATTGTGCTTGTTGACTTTGTAGTGCTTGAGATGGGGGATGTTGGTAAATAGGTCTGAATTGTATATCTTGTTGGGTAGACCATTTATGGCAACCACTAACACTCTTATAGATGCTAAAAATAGGAAGTTAACTATGCCTGTTTTGGGATAAATAATTGAAATTTTCATTTTTGACAACCTCACACACAATAGCACTAGACTATTTGAGAACAAACTTGTTGAGGATTGTTGTTTTATTGATTGCATTGATTATGCTATGCATGATGTTTTTATGCAAGATGTGTTTGATGATAAGCTTAAATCTGCACTTACAGTTGTGGATGGAACTGACATTTTAGTTCTTGAAATTATAAGTTATCTAGAGAATTTAAATGAGGGGGATTTAGTTGAGGAGAGTGAAAAATAGACTTCGGAGCTTCTTTTGATCCAAAATGTGGAGAAGGAACCTTCTCAAAATTTGGAGCTTAAAGAGCTCCCGAAGCATCTGAAGTATGTATTTCTTGGTGATAGAGAGACTTTTCTTGTGATTATCTCTTCAAAATTGAGTAAGGAAGAAGAAATGAGAGTAGTATTTTAGCTAAAAAGGCTCAAATAGGCTATTGGTTAGGGATTTAGTGCTATTAAAGGTATTAGCCCTTCTACATGCATGCATAAAATCATTTTAGAAGAAGATTCTAAGAATAAGAGGGATATGCAAAGGAGATTGAACCCAACTATGAGTGAGGTAGTAAAGAAAGAGGTTCTTAAGTTGCTGAGCGAGGGGGGTCATTTATCCCATTGCTAAAATTGAGTGGGCTAGTCTTATTCATGAGGTTCCCAAGAAAATGGGAATCACAGTTGTTCAAAATGATAAAAATGAGTTGGTCCCCATAAGGACAGTAATGGGATGGCATATGTGCATTGATTATAGAAAATTGAATAATGCCACTAAAAAGGATCACTTTCCTTTGTCGTTCATCGATCAGATGTTAGATAAGTTAGTAGGTCATAGATATTATAATTTTCTTGATGGTCTTTCAGGATATTATACGGTGGCAATCGCACTAGAGGATCAACCCAAAACTACTTTTACATGTCCCTTTAGGAAATTTACTTTCAGGCGGATGTCGTTTGGCTTATCCAACATTCTGGCGAACTTTCAGAGGTGTATGATGTCAGTCTTTTCTGACATGATCGATGACTTTATTGAGGTATTTATGGATGACTTTTCTATCTTTGGAAATTCTTTTCATGATTTCTTTAATAAATTAGTTATTTTGCTTGAAAGATGCATTGAGTGTAATTTAACCCTTAGCTAGGAGAAATGTCATTTCATGGTTGATCATGGTATTGTTTTGGGTCACATGGTGTCTAGTAAGGGTATGGTAGTTGAAAAGGCCAAAATTGATCTTATTTCAAACTTGACTCCTCCCACTTCAATGAAGGGGGTGAGAAGTCTTTTAGGCCATGCCAATTTCTATAAGATATTCAGTAAGGATTTCTCCAAAATTAGCCAACCATTGTGTAGGCTATTAAGGAAAGATTTCCTTTTTGAATTTGATGATATATACATGGAAGCCTTCCCTACCCTTAAGGAAATATTTACCATTGCTCCTATTATTGTTGCCCTCGATTAGCCTTTATCATTTCAATTGATGTATGATGCATCTAATTATGCATTGGGGGCTGTTTTGGGCTAATGGGTTGACAAGTCTTTAAGAGTCATATATTATGCTAATTAACCCTTATTAGCCCTTAATTGAATTACACAACCATAGAAAAAGAAACGCTTATTGTTGTTTTTACATTAGACAAATTTAGGGCATATTTAGTTGGATTTAAGGTCATAGTGCATATTGATCATTCTGCTATAATGTATCTTTTAAGTAAACAACATATTAAGACTCATTTGATTTGGTGGGTATTACTCTTACAAGAATTTGATTGTGAAATTTGTGATAAGAAGGGTAGTGGAAATGTAGTTGCCGATCATTTTTTTTAGGTTGCCCTCCTTATCCAAAGATGAACTTGCTTTGAGTAACCCCACCAAGGATTTATAAGCATTTCTCGATGAACAATTATTTGCGATATCACAAATCCCATGGTTTACTGATATTACTAATTATATTGCATGTGATATTTACATACTAACCTATCATTTCATGAAATGAAATGATTACTTCATATTTGAAATTTTTATTTTTGGAATCAACCTTATTTATTTATGATTTGTAAAGATGAAATCATCTGTAAGTTTGTTCCAGAGGAGGACTAGGTAGGTGTTCTCCAATTTTATCATGATTTTCATTATGGTGGACACTTTAGAGGTAAGAAAATAGCTGAAAAGGTCCTCTAAAGTGGTTTGTATTGGCCTATTCTTTTCAAAAATGCACATGCTTATTACAAGTAATGTGATCGATGCCAAAGAGAAGGAAATATTGGTATGAGATGCCCTTGACTAATTTTATTATTGTTGAATTTTTTTACGTTTGGGGCATCGATTTCATAGGACCGTTTCTTATGGATTCCACTACATTTTAGTTAGAGATGATTATGTTTCAAAATGGGCAGAAGCAATTCCTACTCATACTAACAATGTTAATACTATGATGAATTTTATGAAAGACTTTATTCTTACCAGGTATGGCACACCACGAGGAGGGAGCCACTTTTGCAACAAGCTTTTTGAGAAGCAAATGCAAAAACATGAAGTAAAGCATTAAGTGGATACTCTCTATCATCGATAAAAATCGGGACAAGTTGAGACATCTAACAAGCAATTGAAGGGAATCTTAGAGAAGATAGTGAATTCTCCAAGGAAGGATTGGGCATATCACCTTAACTAGGCATTATGGGCATATAGTACGTCATTCAAAACTCCTATTGGCATGAGTCCAATTAGGTTGGTATTTAGAAAAGCATGCCATTTATAGGTTGAATCATATCATAAAGCTTTTTAGGCAATCAATGCCCTGAATTTGGACTTGGACAAGACCAAAGAGAAGAGGATGATTTAAATTTCAGAGTTCAATGAGCTTTGAAATGAGGCGTATGAGAGTTCGAGGATCTACATGGAGAAGACTAAGGTTATCCATGATTGAAAGCTTGTTCAAAAGCATTTCAAACCAGGTATGAAAGTCTTACTCCTTAACTCCCGTGTTAAATTATTTCCTGGAAAACTTATGTTACATTGGAGTGGTCCGTTTCAAATAACTTATGTCTTTCCTTAAGGAGCAGTTGAATTGCTTAACCCTAAGACAAATGAAAATTTTAAATAAGCATAGGGTTAAGTAATATTATCATGGTTTGGAAGATTTCAAGGAAATTAAAAGCATTTTGCTTCAAGATCTTTGAAGTTCTTCCGCAATGTTCAGCTAAGACAATGTTAAAGAAATGTTGGGTGGGAGGCAACCCACCATTTAGTTTTTTTTTCATGTTAGTTTTATTTTGTTTTTATGTTTTCAATTTTTTAGGTATGAGATAATGCACAATCTATGTTTTATGTGTGATTTGGGATGTTTTTGCAAGCAAAAAAATGTTAAAATGTCGTGCATAGCATGGGTAAGTATGATTTTGTTGTGCGCAACCTGTGTATATCTGTTTGGCTAGTCCAAAGATATGTATGGGCTATTTGGGGTGCATGGGGCCATACAAAATGGCCTCAAGGTCATATGTATTTCTGTTCTGAGAAAACTAATATGTGCGGGCACAATTCATATGTATAGACTCGTATCAAAAGGATTTTAGCCTGTACGTATCATTGTTTTTAATTCTTAAATTTCTTCAATTGATATGGGGATAAGAGGTCTATACGGGGTCGTACCACTGCATCTAGAGCCCTATACAACTTACTGGTTGATCTAAGCAATTTAGTACGACCATAAAATGTATGTATGGGGACGTATGAAGCAATTTGGCCTGTACATACCCAACTTAAATGCACGATTACATATAAGTTTAAACACATATTGCTTGACACTTAGACATATACATACACAAAAACATCATAAAAAAACTCTTGAGCTCTAAATTTTTTCACACAAATCACTCCATTATTTCTTTTGATTTTTTTTTATTTAGCTTCATTAACATCAAGCAAACACTCACTTTTCATTGCATCAAGTCTTTGACATAAACAGTAAGTTTTCTATTTCCTTTATTTATACAATTCCATTAAATGTTCTTATTGGTTTAGGGAGTTATATTTTGTTTATATTTTATTAATTGACTTATATATAACCACCTTAAACTAATTAATTTAGAAACTTAGGAAATTTTCATTTGATTTGAACTTCAATTGCATATGAACCCTAAGTTAGGAATTGTAGTTTAGGGATTCATTTTTGAGTTGAAATCGGTAGTTAGGATTTGATGCTTAATGATTATTGACTATGGTGTGTTGGATACTTGAAATTCTTGCCCAACCTATGTTCAAACTTTGTGCACACTAAATGTTCGACAAAATGCCCAAATGAATTTTTTTGCACAATTTCAGTGTTTTATTCATTGTATTTGTACTTAATTGATATTTAGTACTATTTTATAAGAATTAGGCATCGACACTTGGTGTTTTATATTGGTTAGACCATTTTTATTGATTGTTGGGATATGGAGTTGATAGATTAACCTTTGTACGCATTAGGCATTATGTTTGGTTATGGTGTTTGTTGTATCTATTTTACAGATGGATAAAGGCAAGGGTAAGGCAAAGGTTAAATCCAAATACAAAGGAAAGGGGAAGAAAAGAGTAAGAACGATGAATACACCTACCATTTCGCCTTCAACACCTATAAATGAGGCATTCAGGCCTACACATCAGTGCCTGCGATTTCATGACTACACCACTCATAAGCAGTTTCAAGACTTGGCAAACAAGCCATTTATGCTACATTGGGATATTTTGCAAGGCACTAAGTTGGGAGATCAGTTGAGGCAATTTATGGAGTACCTAGGGTAACAGAATCTATTTGGGATTACTAAGAGAGCGTATGGGGAGCAGACCCTCGAGTTCTTATGTACTCTTAATTACGAGGGGAAGAAGTATGAATGTAACAAGTAGGTGGAGTTTAGGCTGAATAGAACTCCATTCCATATGAGAGTCGATGACTTTATTCAACAGTTTAGGTTTTTCATTGACACAGAAGTCAATTCTCTAGATTACTGTCAAGCACTGACTGATTGAGCTTCTAGAGCAAATAAACACACTTTTGAGGAAATACATGAAAGATAGGGGAAGGTATGTTTCGAGCAGGAATAAAGAAATGTGCTACAAGGAATTTAGTATGCTGGTGATGCACCACCTTCTGGTACATACAATCATTGTTCGACATGATAACACCGGGACAGTCTACGGATTAGTTTATCTTGGGATATAACACTGAACTTAAATTTCTTACTCTTAAAGTTCTTTAAGGAGAAGGCAATGAAGGACAATGGACATTTAGCAGGAGGTTCTTACATCACACACTTAGTAAGGAAACTAGGAGTTTTGGATGGAATACAAATGATGACCCGGGGTGATCTGCCGATCTTTATAGATATGGAGAGGCTCCATCTTTTGGACCATACTTATGGTGTTATTGAGCCACCACCTCTAGCTCTATTCATTTATGATCCAAAAAATGAGAATTAACCTCCACGTCTTTCACTGTTCCTTCATCATCCACAATGCCTACATCTTCCACTACAGTTGGACCTTCTTCATTGGCACCTCCACTAAATCGTCCATCATTTATGGGTGGGCATTCATTTTATTTTATGGATTGGCATTGCATTCTTGGGGGAAAATATCGAGATCAATGAGAGAATGAGGGAAAGTTCACTCCTTTGGAGCGACAGTTCTGTCGTGTGGAGAATAATGAGTATCATATGACACAAAATCAAGAACTAATGATTAAGTTGATGAGTAGGAATCAAGATTATTTGTAATAGACCATCACTTCATTAATGGATTATTCGAGGAAGAAGAACTACTCTCCACCGCGTCCATTGCCCAAGTCAACACGATGATACAAGATTTATTTGAACTCCGAGTACGAGGAGCATGGTTTGCCTGTTGAGGAGTTGGATTTGAGTGATGATGGTGATGATATGAATGAGCTTCCTCCAATAATAAGTGATGACTTTATCTCATGAACATTTATTTTCTTTTATCTTTTCTTTATTTTTCTATTTTTCTTTATTTTAGATTACTATACTTTAAGATTTATTTTCTATTTTTGGTGTGTTTTCTTTTTCTTTTTATGGATAATTATATAACCATGATTATTGCTTTGTGAGCTTGTTGTTGTGAATGGTATACAATGATATTATCTAGCTTGACCTTGGAGCCATTATGCAAAGAATTAACTATTCAAGGCAATTTTCTTTTTCCCTTTCTTTTGAGCTTTTATTTTTATTTTCAACATATTGGGGACAATGTTTGGAATAAGATTGAGTGTGTGTGTGTGGGGGGGGGGGGGGGGTTGAAGGGGTATGGGTTGGGTTAGTGGGTTGAGGGATTACTTGTGCTTTATGTTTGATTTGATCTACCTTGAATGGTTGCATTTTTGGAATCAAGCAAAAACAAGTTTTGACAATGTGTTGATAATTGACAATTTCTGTTGAGTTATGTTTTTTTGTCAAATCTTTTTCAAAATCAACTATTCTTATAAGTCATTATTTTAATTTTCTTGTTTAATTACTAAATTTTGAATTTAGAAATCATGAGTAGAGAGTTTCTTTGATATTTATGGCATGGTTGAAATTCAAAATTTTTATTAAATTTGTGAGCATTATGGATTTAAATGTGGCATGGTTAAAATTTTGGCAATACATCTATAGTAATCTTAGGAATTCAATGACACCTTTTTGAGATAACATGCATGGATTGTAAGTAAATAAAAAGTTTGCACAAAAATATATAAGGAGCTTTGAAAATAATTTCATATTCCGTTAGTTCCTGTTTTGCCCAAAGGAGAATAAAATTTATAAAACTATGAATAGTGCTTGTAGCCGGATGATGTTTGTGATTAGCTGAGTAATAGTGGGTCGTTACCACAAAGTGTTTACCTTCACGTCAAAAGGCTAATGATTAATCAATTAAGTCGAGCTCCTTAAAGTGAATAAAGTAAAATTTTAAAAAAAGTGCATGAACTTAAAGTTAAAGGTTTGCATGACATGTGTGTTATTTTCAAAAAGGTTGAGTTGGTTTTTATAATTGCTTGGTTTTAACTTTGTTTCATTGAAGAAGTTTGCTCAATTATTTTGATTAGATTTTGAAGCTTAAAATGTCATAATATCATTGAAATTGTTGAAATTGAATTATGAATTTGGGATTTAGTTAGTTAACTGAGAAAAATTTGACCTTGATCTATTCAAATAGTTGATGAAAGTTTGGTTTTATATGACTTGATTGAGAAAGTTAAGCTATCAATACATTGTCAATGTTCTATTTTAATTGAGGACAAGCAAAAGATTAAGTGTGGGGGAGTTGTTCTGGGTGTATTTTTCACTATTTTTCCTCTATATTTAAGTTGATTTTTATCCAAAAATTGTGTTTAATTGGTTTATTAAGTAGTTTTTAGGAAATTTTAGGAATATAAGCGAGAATGGAGTTTTCATAACTAAAGAAGAGTTTCCTTAGCGAGAGGAGATCGAAGGAGCAATTTTTGGAGGTTTCAAGGCTTGAGTTACAATGGGGTCATATAGAGTGACCATATGATTGTATGAAAGAAGTTAGCTCGTATGCCTTTCCGAAATGAAATGCACCAGACACACGGGGTCGTACCAAAGCTGTTTTGGGCTGTACGCAAGCATGTGACCCGTACTTCTCACTAGACAAATATGAAGAATCTATATGGGCTGAAGACTCATGTACAGGCCTATACATACATGATTAGGTTGCACGAATGTGTTTTACCTAATAATATAAATACCTAGTTTTGTTGTGCATTTAGATATCAAATTCATACCAATAAGAAGATTTAGAGATAGATTCTCTGGTTTTTAAAGTCTTGACTTATTCTTTTTAGATTTCATCAAAAACTTTCATAGATTTCATTAGTTACTCATTAGATTTGGCTTGTAAGGGAGATTAGAGCTGAAATTCTTCAAGGATATTGAGAATTTCTACAACTTCTTCAAGGTTTATTTTCTGAACTTGTTTCTTAAATTATTCATTGGGATTTCTTGTATTAAGAAATTACACATGTTACCCATGAGTTTTAATGATAGTTTGTTGAGTTTTGAACAATTATGAGCTAAATTTATGCATTTGTCTAGAAGTTTACATGAAGTAGTCATGATATGCATTTAGTGATTGAATCTTTTATTGTTCCATACTTTTGCTTGATTGAATTGATTACAAACCATTACTTTGATTTTTTTTCCAATTTTATCACTAATCTTCTATTTTAATACACTGGCTAATCACTAGGAAGTTTCATGGTCGAAAATCTGATGTGGCATGCTTACTCAGTTGATATGTGTCATGCCACTTTAGATTTCTGACCATGAAACCTTCTAGTGACTTGTCGGTGTAATAAAATAGAAGATTAATAATTAAAATAAAAAAAATTAAAAGTTAGTGATTAAAATTGAAAAACAAGCAAATGGTAGTGATCATGGGTGCGTTTCACCCTTCTTTTGTACCTCCAAAGGTAGAATTATTTTGTTGGGTTATTATTGAATAATTGTATCAAAACTAAGGATTTTTTGTTCAATAGAGTTTTATGCTTTTAAACAACATTTTCTCTATGCTTTGTGGTTTCTTTAGTAAAATTGTTGATCATTCGTTCCTTACTTGCAATTTTTCTTAGAAGTATGGAATTATTTTATTAAATGGTGGAGTGCCTACTTAGTGTTGCTAAAGTATATGGTTAACTTCTTTCTCATTTGGTCTGTCTTCACCAAAGGAAAGTTTTAAGGACATTTTTAGACCATTTTATCCCTCGTAATTTTCTAAAGTTTATGGCTTCTTTGAAATGATGTTGCTTTCAAAGATAGTACGGTGAACTTTGAAGCTTTCACGTCTAACATTTTCTTTCATTGTTGGCTTTGGTTGATGGCATATGATCAAAGCTTTCCTTATGATCCTATGATTTTATTCTAATCTTCATATGGTATTAGGCATTGGTGTAATAGACATAGGAACCTTGTTTAGTCTTGGGTATTTTTCTTGCTCTTGGATATTGTATTAATTTTTGCATAGTCTAGGTAAAGATTTTTTCATCATCTTAAACTTTCTGAATAAGGTGGTTTTTCCACTAATTCATTAATAAAAGAATATGATTAAAAAAAGTTAAGATTTTACAAGAATTAAGTTATTTTAAGTAAAAGTAAATTAAGGTAAAAAGATTAATTAAATAATTAATAATAATAAAATAGAAAAAAAATGATACAACCAAAAATTAAAAAAGGTTAAAGACATCTTATATAATCGTCTAACTAAAATATTAAAAAAAAAAACATTAAAAAGCCCTCTAAAGCAAACCCAGAAAGTCCAAAAAAAATGAACCAAGTTAAACTGAATAGGGACTGTAAGCTGGGCGTGCGAGCCAAGCCCTTGGCGCACTTGCTCAGTACCTGGCACACAAGCTAGTGCCTTGGCGTATGCACCAGCTACCTGGCATACAGACCCAGTTTTTTGACGATCCAGACCCAACTTTTCTATAAATTTGACCTCCAGGATCACCTTTCTGACAACTTTTCAACTTCAAATCTGAGCTAAAA
>CAOJBK011202325.1:0-10190 GCA_948294925.1 Codiaeum variegatum | reverse complement strand
GGGAGCAACTAAGCCAATATCTGGGGCACCTCGGAAGAACAAGCAGACACAGACACAGACAGCAGCAATGGCAAGCATTGAGTGAACAAAGGGACGCTGAAGCAGGCCTTGTGAACCCATAATCCTCCTATTGTGTTTTGCCGCAACAGTTGCACACTTTGCGCAAGAACTACGACTTTGCTGAAAGCCCGAAGACATCCTTGAAGATTGCCCCATCTCATTTCCAATTTCCAAAGAAACATGACCATTTCTTTTGTCGGTAAGTTTACGAGCCACCAATGAGTTATAAGAATGGTTATTTGTCATTGTGGCATAAGCATATGGAGATTGATGATTTGCATCCAGAAGAGAATTCCAACATGACAACCCAATCTGCAGCAGAAAAGTGGCATTTTATACATGAAATAACTGAGCAGAAAATAAGAAAATAAAGCATACCAAAAATTGAACAAAAGAAGTGAAATACAAATCTAAACCTAGAAGTAAAATGTGGTTGCATCTCAACACCACCACCACACAAAAAAAGAAGCCTTCAAACCTACCACAAAAAAGTCATAATTGGAGATACCCTGAACAGTCTAATTAGAACAAAACATAGAATTAATAGATAAGTGGGTATTTAAAGTGTCTTTATGCAGTCCCCTGAGCGAACATTGGGAGAGATAAATATCTTGGAGTTCGGATAGTATCTTGCCAATTACCCAGTGACCATTCCCACCCACCCCCAAAAGCCCTCACTCACACAAAGAAAGGAATTAAATAAGGTCTCAAATCAGCAGAGATAAAGGAAATTACCTCCTGTGGGTCATTTGTCAAAGCATCAACTAGATCATCTGAATTTGTTGTACAAGCAGCCAAATGCAGAGATGTGATACCACCAGGTCCAGCAAGATTGGGTTGGAAAATATAACTTTTCAAGGAAACATTGCTGCTGCTAATGGAATAATGAATAAGCAAGTCCACCATTTTCCTGCACTTCCTTTTGACAGCCCGGTTGACTAGATGAATCTCAGACAGCATTTCCAATGATTCCTTGGACAGTGCACCCATGTCCAAATTTCTTTCCACAAACATGTCTAAAATTGTCTTGACCAACACACAGTAATCTCTTTCAACTGAGAAAATGAGTAGAAACTTGAACCGGGTAAGTGAATAATCTGGAAGCTCAAACATAGAAGACGCTCTCCTTTGGAACAGCCATCCAAGTTCATTGAGAAAGTGCATAACTTCCTCCCTTGATCTGGGCCTACTCAAGCATTGAGCTTGTTCTTCGGAAACAATATCACCATCTTTAGCCTCTTCATCTAACTCATTTTCAAGGAGTCTCAACTCTTGACAGATTGTAGCATCAGCTATTATGACAGGAAAACTGTTGCCCTTGAAACCATTTTCCACCTGTCGATGAAGTAGGCAGATTTCATATAAATCGGTCTCAATTCTATTTAACAATTTATAGACTTCAAAGATACATCAAAAAGGTTTCAGGTCTTACTTCAATGAAACAGCGACCGAAAACACTAGGAGATGCAGCATGAATTTTAAAACCACTCATGCTTATCTCATCATACATGGATCCTGGAGAAGTTGATCCTGTAACTTCTTTTGATGTGTATCCTCCCTTAGAAGTACAATGAATCCTACATAAATCGTAAATGAGCCTTTCTATAAACAGAGACAAGTCAATGAACAACATTTCTCTGGAAAATTGCTTACTTCGTGCCAGGATTTGTCAGATTTCTTCCCTTTAATAACAGAGAGGTTTCTTTCCCACCAACAACTGCCAGTGGGGACACTGAGATCAACTCTGGCGTACTCCATGTTCTCCAGGATTTGCATAAACGAAATTTTCCTGAATATTTATCACATACAAAAACTGGAAGTTAAAACCATGCCCAGCTCCTTAGAATGCGTAAGCATTATAGCCTATTTCTTTTACATATGATATCCTTTAAAAAGGCCAAGGGTCTAAATTTACAAGAAGAAAAACATTGACAATTAAAATGGAAAGGGTAGGATGAACAGTTAGAACAGAAAGGAATGGGTCACAGCACATCTATTATACGCACCATCTTTATGTGATGCTAATTGCCTGCCTGTGTGTAACAGAAATCTACCACTTCTCCAAAAATCAGAATCTAAATCATGAACCAAAGAATCCATGTGTTGAAGTAGATTTCTTTCAAACTGCAAGAACCAAATACCCCCTGCAAATAGTCAGTACAAAGCTACATAGATAGAAATTCCTAATGTTTGTTGCAGCAGTCCACTCACTTGCTCCCAGGCAGTGGATGACATTGACAAATAAATTGACAGAACCACACAACCAGGCCTTATGTAGCTCTCCATTTCAGACGGACTGTTAGAAAGCCAATTGTAGATCTGCAGCAGAAGAGAGAAATGAATGTCAGGTTTACACAAAAAGTAAGCACTACTGCTTCCAGTTAGTCACCTCTCAAAAGATGAATAGTGGTAGTAACAAGTGTATCATAAACTTAACCTGTGTGCGCAGCTTCCCTGGGAAATGACTGGGATCTTTGTCAAATAGTTTAATGATTATTCGCCCTGTGCGGTCCTATAAAGCAAGCATAAAATCATGACAATGCAATTTCATACTTTATGATGAGAATTAACACTCAATATTTACAACCGAAAACAGAAAATTGAAGCAAAAGAACAGAACTATATCAGCATAGCTACCTGAGCATCAGAGTTCTGACTAGAAGGAGAATGATCTGACCCAGAAGAAGATGTGTATCCAGTTTGATTTGGAAAATTTTGAAATGAACTTTGATCTGCACCTCCATTTGAATCTCTAAATAGCTCAAGAGGCAACATGCATCCATGTGTTTTGCTAACTTCAATGTTAGCATTGACCCCTCTACTGACCGACATCTTTTCCGACATCAATGTCTCAGTTGTGCTCTGCAGAGGAAACAACTTTTGCACAACCGGAGGAGATGATGATGGAGATCTCCCTTCACTCGGATTACTGCTGTCTGAAGAGAAATACTTCCTAGAAGATGCCAGTTTTGGTAGGCTATTTTCCTCAGGTGAAGAGCTAAATAGCTGCAATGGTAAATTAGGGAAATTTTCTTGAAGCTGGCTATCTGAATCTTCAACAGGAGACCGGTAGCAGCTACTACTTCTCTCACCACCCATAGAGGGGAAATCTAGGATAGGTCTCTTCGGCAGATTGGGTCCAGAAGCTTGGTCAGGGAAACTCAACTTAGATTTCTCACTGTCACTACTATGGCTGATTCTTTGAGATAGAGCAGCAAGAGCATCTGGTGCAGATGCTGCCAAAGTTGCAGAAAGAACAGCAAGTAAGTCCATAGTCGATGCCGAAGCTGTGGTTCCATGCAATAATTTTTGTTGTTCTGGTGATAGCTGTGCAGGAGTTTTCCCATTTAAACATCCAATGTTTGAAAGCTTTGCAGCAAGGTCCATTGGCAAAGGTAATGAATTTATTTTGTTAAGAATTTGAATAAGTTGATCCCTCTCCGGCACCAATGAATTGTTCATACTTTTGCCCTCATTCTTCCCTGTAGTTTTCAGCACATAAACTTTAGCATATAAAGAAGAAAGTAAAAAATAAATTCATTGAGAAGATTTTGTCACCTTGAGATCGAGCTAAAGCAGTCAGCAAGTTAACAATATCTAAATTTGCAGTGCTGGTGGTATCACGGTTGCCGGGGAGCAATAGCCGTGAGGTAACATCCTCAGGCTGGGTTTTCCTCCGTCGTCGATTATGCCCTGCAAGCCTCCGCCTACAACTTCTCTTGCCCTCATCAAACTCAGAAAGTGGATGAAACCTGGGCACAGTAGGAAAATTTTTATGCGAGATAAACAAACCAGACATGGACAAGATAAAATAATGATAACTAGGAACTATATATTCCACATTAAACAACCAAACCTAAAGCATCATAGAGCAAAGACATCAACTGTATTAAATGTAGATATTGATCAGCTAAGAAATGAAAACCTGCTACACTGCTGACAAAACCTCTGCATCTGCTTTCCAACTAAAGCTTTGGTGGATTTGCTATGAACCTCACACACTTTATGGCGACGGTGATAATCTTTTGCATTAGAAAGATCTTCCTTGCAGTTATCAACCTGACACATTGGATAGCGAGCAGTGCCTGGAGATCCAGACCGGACTCGTTTATTCGGCCTGGAAATAGGCTCCTCAACAGAATTCAAGCCTCCAGCAAGATTCAACCCAAGTCCATCATCTTCAACCACATCAGAAGTTTTAGAAGGCAAATGGTGGGCGGAAGATTCAACTGCCGCTGCCTTCTTCAACTCAGATGATGTAGTTCCTAATTGCAAAATGTTGTTAGTGTCGGCATCCATAGGTTTAGCTACAAACCTTACACTATCCCAATCCCATGCCTTAGGATTCCAGTTTTCAATGGGATTTTGAACAAAACGGTGGTGTTGCTGTAGCTGAAAATTGGAAGTTTGATAGGAAAGATCACGCTTTTTCGCCATGGAACTATCACAAAATCTACTAGAAAGCGCTTGATGGATGAATATTGGAGGAGCCACTTGCGCACCTACCTCCTCCATCTCTTTCAAACCAGACTCAGCCTCCGAAAACAAACAAACCTATACATCAAATCAAAGCCTAATCAAATTACAGAATATATATATATATATATATATATAATTCTCAACTTAGATAGATCATCAGAGTCAGAGAAAATATCGAAAGAAATTCAGGGAAAATGTAAAAAAAAAAACAAAGCTCTCTCCATGCAATAAAGTCAAAGTTTCTAGTAACCAACGCTACTAGTTTTTCAGTTAGTTTAGAAGTTTTCTGTATGTAAAATTTGTAGAAATTGTTTTCACGTAAAGATTGATTGAAGTCCTAAACTGATAACAAAACTGTTAAAACTCTAATAATATAATCAAACTGGTACAATTACCAAAAATTAAGCTAATAAAACTACAGAAATCTAAGAAAATGAAATTCATACCTCTAAACAATTCTCATATGTCTTCTCAGTCGAACCAGATCTACAGCTTCATCCAATAAAACACCAAACAGAACAAATTAAACAAAGCCTTGAAAAACCTAAAAACAAGAGCTAAACGATAAATAAATCGGATTAAAAAGTGTTCCAAAAATCTGGTAACGGACTGAACTTTTCTGAAAAACAGTTATTTAGTTCAATACACCGGCTCGAAGAAAAGAAAATGGGGAAGATGAAGAAAAGAAGAAGAAGAAGAAGTCTACACAAGCTTTGTTTTTTTGTTTTTACTTTTTTTTAATTAATTAACTAATTGTTTTCTCCTTCAAGCCTTTTTACCTTTTGCCTGCCCTCTCTCTGCCTTGTAACAAACATTTTTGGCACAAATGGTAAATTAAAACAAAGTTAAGGGTTAAAATTGAAGGGCCCACGGACTAACGAAGAATCCAAGACACTTCCTTCCTAATTAAACCAAAATTTCCTGATTTCTTTTCTCTTTTTTTTTTTTATATATAATAATTCAATTAATTTCCAAGACTTTTAAGCAAAGCCAAATCCTAATTTATTAATGATAATACACAAAAATCATAAAGATAATTATGTGGTCTTTCATATAAAGATAATTTGTGTTTTTCTTTTTTTTACATTTTTTTAGTATTTTGATTTTGAGCAAAATTAATTAGTAGTACAATAAATTTACTATGGATAAAGTATTTCTGTGAAGCGAGTAAAATTCGAAAGACTTAAAAAAATATTAGGACAAATTAATATTTAATTTTTAAATTATGATTAAATTTATTATTTAATCATTCGATTATAAAAAATACATGATATGTTCATAAGATTTAGTCAAATTAATTATTTATTCTATCAATTTCTTATTTTTAAGATTTTTAAAAAATTAGTAACTTTTACAATAACGTATAAGGAGATAAATCTAACCGTATAATAATAATTGAAAACGAAGGTCACTATGATGTCAAACAAAAATAAAATAAAAATTTTTAACAAAATTTATCATGTTAAGATTTGACTTCTTACCAATTTTGATTTTCAACTGATATTATATGGTTATACTTATCTCTTCTTATACGTTATTATAAAAATAGTTAACTTATAAAAAATTTTAAAAATAAGATAAATAAATTAAATAATTAATTTAATTAAATTTTAAAGATATTCCATATATTTTTTATAATTAAAATATTAAATAATAAATTTTATCATAATATAGTGATTAAATAATAATTTGCCAAAAACATTATTTGCTATTACTGACATAAAAGTTTGGAGTTATATATTGAGAGTTAAATTAATAAGAACACAAGTGGCGAAACTTATGGCAAATGATCCCAAACTTTTCGTACCAGTAAGGAAATGACGATAATGTGCGTACGTTTTTTAAAGTTCACGTCATTTTCAAAAAATAACCTTTGTCTAGTATCTAAGGAAATGACGATAATGGGCACACGTTTTTTGTAAGTTCACGTCATTTTCAAAAAATAGCCTTTGTCAAACGTCAAACATATTTTTAAAAAATAAAATTATATTCCAGTAATTTTTATATTTTATTTTTTTGGAAAAAGCATTTCCGCTAATGGAAGCTACCTGAAAATATCCTTTTATTCGTCCCACTAATGCTCATACTTGTTCATGTCTTTTCTTTTTCAGTGACTTATACAATACATATAGGTATGAGTTATAAATATACACAATATACATATGTTATAATTTTTAGTATACTTATGTAAAATTACAAATTTAACTATTGAATATCAAAAGGATATGGTTTATTTACACTAAATATATTATACACTCATCAATAAAATAATTATGTTTAAAAGAAAATGTACATTAACATCTTTTTATTTTGTTTAAAATATTTAAAAACAATTAAAAAAAAAGTCATTTTTATTAAATAATATATTTCATTGCAAATTGATTGAGGATAGAGATAAGTTCATTTACAAGAAAAATAAATAAAATTTTGTTATTGGTGTTGTTTGAGCCTATTTACTTTAACCATCTTAGTGATTTTAAATTTTTTATCATTAAATTGTTAATATAAATATTTACATTACCTCTTTTTATAATTTTAAAATTAAATGGTATAAGTCATTTTATTAAAATTTATTTTTCACATTGAAAATTACAATCAATATATAATAATTTAGATTTTATTATCTAACCCATTAGTTAAACCAAAGTTATTACAATCCAATTCACCCATATTTCCGACAAAAAAAAAATAGACTTAACCTTAAAAATTGGGATCCTCTCTAATAGGGGTGCCATGAGTTAACATTAAGTGGGTCAAAATGTTTGTCGACTTTCGAGCATTTTGACTAACTCGAAAATAGATATGATTATCTCTAAAAAAAGTTTTAAATTTTTATATAATAAATATAATAAAAATTCAAAATTAAATATTTGATCAATATAAAAATTATAGTAGTACGAATAAAAAAAACTAAATATAGAATTAAATTTACTCACCTGAAATCAAATTTTATAATTTTGTTTCTTTTGTGCGATGTTACTTATTTCAAGTGTTAATTACTAAGGCTATATTTGATTAATGGAATGGCCAAGAAATATAATTGATATTCTATGTGGAATATTTATTCCATGCTTTGAATCAAATTTAGATAAAAGAATTGTTATTCCATGGAATTGTTATTCTTCAATTGTAACAATTGTGTGGAATAGCAATTTATTCTTTGCTAAATTAAAAAATTCATATTTCATACAATAAAATTACTACAAATTATTATTCATAATCCCAATCTCATCCATTCACCACCATCACCGCCACTCACCACCGCCACCTTCACTGCCACCACCATCAACAATCACAAGCACTCACCACTATTATCTCCACCACCACTTCCTCCACACTTATCATTATCAACATTATCACTATTTATCTACATTATAAATTTATTGAGATATATAATTTTAATTGTAATCTTTTTTTTAAATAATTATTCCAAACTAATGAACAAAAGTATGAAATTATATTTATTTAAGAAAAGTTATTCTATTACTACATATTCTATTCCTTAAGAATTATAATTCTGTTTTTCATCTATTTCATTCAACAAACCAAACATAGCCTAAATAGTTTTCATTTAAGAGATGACTTAATAATATATGGGTGATTTTATAGTCTAGTATGTGAGGAATTATATGTATTTATAAATTGTTTTGAATGTCAAATTATATATTTTTCTTTTTTTTAGGAGTAGTGAATTTATATTCCTAATCTAATGGCAGTCTTCTTTTAAAATAAATAGGATTAAGAATCAATTTACCTCTTAAATTTTTTATAAAAATCTAATTAAAGATAAAATTAACTTTTTGACCAATTTAGTATTTTAACTTTTAATTTTAAGTTAAATTACTCTAATTCTATTTAAATAATTTTTTTAATTGTTAATACTACGAATTTACAATTTTTTAAAAAATTGGATGATTAGTTTTTTTATTTAAAATTTAAAATTTTATTTTTAAATTTGGATGGTTAAAAAAACTTAATTTAATTTATACATGGCAATCATTTATGTATGTACTGCATAAATGTGAGAATTAGATGCACTAAAGACAATCCCAATCCTAATCTTAAACTACTTCAGATATATTTAGCCTTATCAATTTGAAATTCTATCATTGTTGAAACTGATACAATGCAAATTATTGAGAGCCTTAAAGAAATACATTGCATTTCTACTTTTCATTTAATGATTAGTGATTGTATTGAAATATGGTTGCACTTCCAGCGAGTACATGCTCGGTTTATTCGTAGATCTACAAATGTGGTTACTCATCATTTAGCAAGGGCAGCACATTATGTGTCAGGTCTTCAGGGATGGGATAATGTTGTTCTTCATTTCTTAATTGATTCCATTGTAGTTGATTGTTGTTGATTGCTTAATTTCTTAATGAAGTATTGATTTCAAAAAAATAATAATAATAACATTAGAAAGAATAACACCAATAATAGAATTAGTAGTACTACATACTTCATTAATTATTGCTATTAAATAATGATGCTAGGTGTAAGATTTTAAGGGCAATACTTTGACTTGAATGTATAAGTGTAATATTTTTCATTATTATTTGATATTCTTTTAATCAAGTTAGTTAATTAGAATGATAGATCTATAATGAATTTTTTTCTTCCTTTTTTTTTATTTTTTTTCCTAGTTAAAGATCTAATATTTGGACTTTTTCATCTGGGATTGGTCAATAAAGTGTGCTACTGTTAATTAAATTCAATATTTTCGGATTATCCATTTTCAGATTGGCTAATGAATGGACAAAAGAAACTATTCACCCTATCAACAAATTTGAATTCTTAACTTCTTGTAAAATAATACTAATACTAACACCAAATGTCAAATTTTAAGTATTGTCCAAAGATTGTTTGACAGTTGTTAATAATATATTTAACAAAAAATTAGCATAATATATACATATATTTAAATAGAAAAGTCATTTTAGTAAATGAATCAAACATAAAGTAAAAATTTTAAAGCATCCTCAATAAAAATAAAAAAATATTTAAATATAAATTTTATTAACTACTCTAATAAAAACGGACTGAAAGATATGAAAATGAATAAATATTAAAATTAATTTTATTTTTTATTTTTTTTAATAATTAAATTTGAAATATATAATTATAAATATTAAATATTTACTGTCAAATCAACCATAGAGAGCTTTTAAGAAATGTCACTTAAAAAGCCTCTGTTTGTCAAAACATTTTATAGTTGATATCAAATGTTACATCAATTTCACTCTTTAAAGTTATTATCTATACAAATCTCAACGTGGTTTTAAAAAAAAAAAGTCTTTTATATAAAAATTTTAAACTACGCAGTATTGTAGAAAATTCCGAGTCTTTTTTTTTTATTGTTATTATTCTTTTCTTTTTCTAAAACAATACAATTAATTAATTTACACATCAAGTGTGAGTACGGTTTTGTTTTTATGCAGAAAAAATAAAATCAGAAGACGTATAAGCTTATCCCAGCATTAAAATTACAATGAGTAATTGAAGGATTGTCGTTGGGGCCACGTAATTGCCACCAATTTCTCTGCTTTCCCACACCGCGTTAGAGTTGGACTATAACAATGGAGCGTTAGATTTACTTTCCTTTTCTTTTTATCACTTATCATATGGATAAATTTGGTAAAATTCATAAA
>CAOJBK011202148.1:0-13212 GCA_948294925.1 Codiaeum variegatum | reverse complement strand
GACAGGGAATCAAATAAATTACCTGAAGGTGGAGGAGAAGCACAAGCATTCGATGGACCCCCTGGGGGTGCAGCAGTGGGAAGAGTAAAAGTCTTCTCCAAAAAGTCTCTCATCACTGTTTCCTCCTTGTCAAACAGAAACTGGTAAAGTTCTAGGAGATGATCCTCTTTGAATCCAATAATACAGTGGTGGTAGAAGTTCTTAAGGTATCGATCAAATGTGCCTTGGTTGGGAGTGAAGGATTCCATCATCCCAAGGACGTCCCTCGTTAGCTTCTGAAATCGAGTCAATTTAAGTATATTCTCCTCGAATTCTTGGTTCGAGGGCAAGGACTTGTACTTCCTCTTCTTCTCAAACCCAAATGGTCACTTAGGGTGAGTGGAGGAGGAGGGCAAAGAGGATGCCATAGCCTTGGTGATAGGTGAAGGAGTTGGGATAGCAGAGGGGGCAGTCTTTGGATGCTTAATCTTTATGAAGGGTGACTTGGGCACCTTTCCTAGTCTATGTTTAGCCACCTTAGGGCTAGGGCGCTCTTCGTCTTCTTCAATCACAGCCTTGCGCTTTAGTCGAGGATGAGAAGTAGAGGAAGAGCGTTCTTTGTAAGTCTTGGGGGCAGTCTCCTTGGGCATGTCAAGATAATAGTAAGAGAGGTGAGGGTAGTCAACCTCTTCCAAGTGAAGACGCAATATGGCTCTCTGGACTTCTCTCTTGGTACGAGGGTTAAGTTACCCTGAGGAAAAGTCCCGTATAGGAAGTACTGCCTTTAATTGAGGAGCCAGTGCCTGACCCCTATCATCAGGGTTGTCCATCCCAAGCATCAGCCATAGGTCCTCGTTGACAGGCTTTACTAGGGTTTCTGCACAAAATGGATATGGGATAGAAAGCATACAAAGGATGTCATTGTTAAAAGCAATGTTTGAAAACTTACCAATTATAGCCTTGAGGCAAGTAGGCACCGAAGGGCACCCATTCTTGTTAAGGAAGAAGCTGGGTTTCCATAACTTTTCTAAGTTAACCAAACCCCAGTGTTGATTAACACCGAAAGATGGTCTTTTTCCACAGCAGTTAGGGAGGGGTTGGCTGGAATCTTGTAGGGCTCGCAATAATCACCATCTAAGCCCAAACCCTATTCTTGGTCACTAGTATAGTGAAGACCAAAGAAATTTCGCTTCCAGTCGTCAGCCTTCTTGGGCTTGCAAGTAAAGAGCCTCCTGTGTGGCCTCCCTGAAGACATAAACATGCCTGTGTCCCCTTGACTGGAAGAAAATTAGTAAAAGAGTTGGAATAGTTTTACCGAAGGTTCATGGTCCCTAAACAATAACATAACACTTCGAATCCATGAATATCAAGAATGGAATTGGGAGTAAGGGTGAAAGGAAGGACACCAAAATGTTTGAAGACTTGGCAGAAAAAATTAGATGGAGACAGGATAAGGCCTCGCACCATCTGATCATAAAAGAACACATAATCCCTCAGCCCAACAGGGATATTCAAAGCAAGATCATCGTGGAAAAGGCAATGATCTGGAGAAGGAAAAGTTATGGTGGATACAGAGGAAATATGGTCCAGATTGGGCTAAACTACTCCCCAGTCCACTTTGGATCTGGGTACGACCTTTCGCCAAGCAGGTGCAAGAGTGGAAACCATGAATTCCTCTCTGCTAAGAGATGGAGACTTAGAGGAAGTATATGTTTTAGCCATTAGAACATATTGTGGAAATAGAAGAATGAAGAAGAAAAGGGTTTTTGAAAATGACAGCGAAGAAGAAAGCTGTTTGCAGAAGAAAAGTCAAAAGAAGAAAGTGACAGGTCTGGGCAAAAGTATATACAGACATTCTATAAGACTTTTCATCTTCTAGACCGTTGTAAAATCAAAGCGTGACATGTGGCAAATTTTAATAAATGAAGACAAGACGTGTCATAGAACAATTATATATTTCGAAGAAAGGGGGATTAAAAGAAACACAAAGCAAAGCCTTTGAAGAAGAAGGTGCGAAGCCTAGATCTCGAAAAGGAGGGTACGAAGCCCATACTTCGAAGAGGAATATGCAAGGTTTATCCCTCGAAGAAGATACGTGAAGCAACTACTTCGAAACAGTACTTTTGTTCAAACAGAGGACTCAGATCATAGAATTTTTCATTCTCTTATGAACAAATGGGGTCATTGATACGGGTCTATCAAAAATGGGCTTGGAAGGATATGGGTCGTCCAAAGGTAAACTAAAGCCCGTACTAAAAGGCCTCACTCATCTTAAGCCTCGCATTATGGACCACTCATAAGGTGCCACGTGGCTCCCCAATTTATTATATATATTACGTAATGTCAATCTATTCAGGTACGTTCACAAACCTTAAACTATCTAGATACATATTTTTCTAAGGATTCATAGTGAGTCCAAAGGCATAAGCAAATCATTTACTGACTTCAGCGTCGAAGAATCATTACCAGGCACACGTCTGACCCTCTTAGCTCATTGTTTGTTCATCTGTGCAGATATTCAACTTATTGGATTCAGACTCCAAGATCATAAGTGATTAAGTCTCTTCTCTTTCAAAAAACATTGTTAATACTGTTCACAACACCTATTGTTAATTAATAAAAAATTTAAATTAAATTAAGAAAATCAATAAAAATCAAGATTTGACAAAAAAAAAAAAAGCAAAACTCTTCCACTACCCATGATAGCCACAACATTTGAAAAAAAAAATCTTCTCCACTCAATTTTTCTACATCCACATTAGCATGAGTTGAAATTGCTAATTCCTCCTTATGTCTCTCCTCTTTCAAAGCAATTTGTAACACTTTCTGCATCGAATTGTTCATCAAAGCCTTAATCGTCGGATCTCACATTGCCAGCGGTGTCGACGATGTTGAATGAATAATGGGTTTGCGCGACTTGAAGAAAAGTTGCATACTTGACTTGAAAAGGATTTGAGCGGAATGAGCCTTTGTTGTGAGTCTGACTCGCACTTTTATTTTTCTCTTCTCATTTTTTTCAAATTTATTTTTTTTTTTTGAAAAATGGGTGAAAATGCAAGAAAATCCAAGAAAGTGCGAGAAAATCTATAAAAATGAAGAACAAATAGAAAGACTAACAATTTATTAGTTTAAAGGCAAATTAGAGCCAAATCAAAAGAAAATTGACCTATTTGACCTAAAAAAGTTGAGAAGGATTTAATTGGACCTTTTAAAATAGCTGGAATGCTTATTTGACCCTTACCCAATATAAAAAGTATTGGTTTTATTGAAGATCATATTAAGAAAATGAGAAAATCAAAGAGTAAGCATAAAAATCAATTGAAAATGGGAAAAGAAGGAGGTCTCCCTCTAGTAGCCGGAGCCACCAGAAGGAGCCCAGGAGACTGCAGCGCTAGGTTTTCTTCATAGAAAGAGAAAGATGATAGCGATTGCCAAGATTACATATTATATTATTATGTTAACTTTTTTAGATGATGTTTGGTTGAGATGCTTGGAATGAAATAGAATAGAATTTATTCCATTCAAATGTTTGATTGAGGTATATAGTTTGATTCTAGAGAGAATCAAACTTCTCCTCAAACTATGAAATCTTACTTTCCAAAATTCTCAATTCATATCTCCAGAATATGGATTACCATATCATTTTATTCTCATTTATTGAACCAAACACTTTCTTAAAGTAATTGATTTGAATTAATTTTAGATTATGATGAAAAAATAAATCAATTCCACATCGTGATCATAACCAATACTTGATAATAATAATAATAATAATAATAATAATCTACCTGTCTTTTTCTTATTATCTGTGTTTTAAAAGGAAAATTTGTGCCAATTTATCTAAAATGAGTAATAAAAAAAAATATCAAGTGAATTGGGTCCTAGTCAATTTGGCTGATAATAAACTAGAAAACCATATATCATAAATAATGAATAGACTGCAATGGATTTTGCAAGTAAGGACACAAACGTGTAGATGAAAACAAAAATACCCAACTTGGGTTTATTTTGTGTTTTGTCTTAATAATTTAATTCAAAGATAAGATAATGACTTCTTGATTAGGCTTGTTGTATTGTATATGTTTTCCATCTTTAAATTTTTTGGTTAATCAAATTAAATTGTATATTATCATCTATAATATTGAAACTTTTAGCTCATCCTTTCATCTTGGTTATTTTCTTGTCCTAAAAACCCTTTTATCTTGGACTGTTTTTTTTAAGTACTTTAATAATGTGCAATTTAATTTTATTTGGAAATCTGCAATCGAAACAGCTTTTCTGTTTATACGAGTTGCTCATTCTATGTCAAGGGAATAGTTGATCACCCCTCCATCTTTATTGTATAATTATTTATTTTTAAATTAGGTAGTATTTAGTTCACGATAGTGACATATAATACAATATAATTAAATATATTTCTAATATTTATATTAGAAATATATTTGATTATATATTAGAAATATATTTGATTATATTGCATTATACTACAGTAAACCAAACATTACTTTAAGTTTCAAAAAAAAATTATTGAAGACCACATATATGTCAGTTGAAAAATCTTAACATCCCCCATTAATTTTCTCATCACAACTCGTGTTTATGTCATCACTAATAAAACCTTAAAAATGTCCTTGTGATTTTTTTTTTGTAATTTACTTGTTTATTTATATAATAAAATTATTACATAGTGTAACACTGATTTAAATTTTAATATTTATATTTTGTGAAAACAAAAAATTATTTTCTACTAAAATATAACTTAATTGTAAGTGTACATACAGTTTAAAAAATAGATTAAGATTCAATTCTTTTTCTTCCGTTAAAAAAATAATATTTTTTGGAATAAAGAAGTTTTTCGGAACGTTGACGAAAGTGTGAACAGGTTGGAAGGTGAGATTGTCTATAGATAGACAACTTGAACTCAGATTCCCGACGGTCTCATCTTATTCATAAAAGGAGATTGGTTTGGAAAGAACTTTAGCATTAAATGAAGTGGCAAGAGAGTATATGGAGGCAAAAGTCACAGACTTTTATGGTGCAAGGAGGAGACTGCAATACTAAATTTTTCCACCTGGCTGCTTCCAACAGAGTTAGGAATAATTTTATCGTTCAGGTATCATCCTCCAAGGGAATTCTATCAAATCCTGAGGAAATTAAAAAGGCTAAAAGGCTATCTATAAGTATTTTAAGGGTGTATTCGATGAAGATGACTTCCTTAGGCCTCAATTAATTTCAGATAGGTTTAAAAAACTAAATGACATGGAAGTTGGTGCCCTTGAAGCTCCTTTCTCCATTGAAGATATCAAAGCTCTGGTTTGGTCTTTCGAAGGTTCTAAAGCACCAAGGCCAGATGATTTTTCCTTTGAATTCACTAAGGCGGGCTGGAGTTTTCTATGGACAAATATTTACTCTCTTGTGCAATACTTCTTTATCAATGGTAGCTTTCCAAAGTTCTTAAATTCCTCAATTGTCACTCTCATCCCTAAGGAAGTTGGCATGACCTAGCTCTCGGAATTCATGCCTATTAGTCTGCTAAATTGCCTCTACAATATCATTTCTAAGTCGCTAGCTGGTAGATTAAAAATGGTTCTTCCCCTTCTCATGAGTGAGAACCAAAGTGCCTTTGTAATGGGGTGTAACATCCTTGATAGTGTGTTGGTATCCAACGGAATTAATCACTCTATTTCCAAATCGAATCAAGAAGGTATTATCTTTAAAGAAGAGTTCCAAAAGGCCATTTATCTTGTCAATTGGGATTACATTGATTCTGTTATGGCTCAAATTAACTTCGGTGAAAGGTGGCATTCTTGGGTTAAATTTTGCATATTTCCTGCTTTGATTTTAGTTCTTGTAAATGGTAGCCCGATAAATGTTAAACTTGAAAAAGGGATACGATAGGGCGATCATGTTTCTCCTTTATTGTTTCTAATAGCGGCAGAGGGACTCTCTTGTGTGACTTCCATGGCAACTGAATTAGGCCTTATCAAGAGCCTATGTCCTCACCAGGGGGGACCAATTATTACTCACCTTCAGTATGCTAACGATACCATATTTTTTTTTCTGCTAGTGGTACTGACAATCTCTTGCAAATTAAACCCTGTTGAAGTGTTTCTCTTTAATCTCTGGACTAAAGATAAATTTTTGAAAGAGTTCGGTGATTGGCATCAATACAGGTAAGGAAGTTATTGAAGGGGTTGCTTCTTTATTGGGTTTTTCAACAACTGATCTTCTATTTACATACCTTGGTTTGTCGATTAGGGCCGATCCAAGGAGCTCAAAGACTTGGGAACGGGTCATCCAAAGGCTTCGAAAAAAGCTAACAAGCTAGAAATAGCATTTTCTCTTCTTTAGGAGTATACTTACTTTGATTAAGGCTTCTCTGATGAATATCCCACTTTACTACCTCTCTTTGTTCAAGATCCCCGTTAGTGTTGCAAAAACTATCAATTCTATACTTACAAGATTTTTTTGGGGGGGTCCGAAAATAAAAAGAAGATGAATTTGGTGAAATGGGATATAATAGTGAATGCAAAGAAGGTTGATGGTCTTTGTGTTGGTTCCATATTGGACAAGAACAAGTGTTTGCTCTTTAAATGGCTATGGAAGCTATGTGACAATTTAGGGGATTTATGGAAAATAATCATCTGTGGAAAATACAAAATTGTCAACAAATTTTGGCTCTTTGCCGACATTCCCAAAACAAAATCTACAATTGGAAACAAATATGGTAACTCAGATCGGCACTGACTTTCTTGAAAGGAATTAAGACACTTGCTGGTTGTGAAAACTCTTGCTTGTTTTGGAAAGATGTTTGGATCATTGACATACCTTTAAAAGAGCAATTTCCAAAGCTCTTCAGCATTTCATTAGATCAAAATGCAACAATTGTAGAAATCGAGTGTTGGGATGGGATGGATTAGATTTGGTGCCTTCGTTGGAAAAGGAACCTTTGGGTGTGGGAATTAGAGATGCAGGATTCCCTTCAAGCTACCACTGCTACCTTTTCTTTGTGCAAAAGAAAGTCTGATAAAATTGTATGGAAACATAGTCACAACGGTGTTTTTCGGTGAAATCAGCTTGTGAGGAACTTGCTGAAGAGGCAAATTTAGGAGGTTCTCATATAGTTGGCGGTATTTGGAAAGGCTGGATACCACCAAAATTGAAGTATTTTTTTGGCTTTGCTATTTAGGGAAGTTGAATACGAAGGCTACTCTCTTGGCCAAAGGTCTTCTTGAACTGAATAATGTAATGTGTCCATTATGCTCTTCTAGCATCGAGGACTAGAATCATCTTTTAATTTTATGCCCCTTCTAACACTCTTTATGGTGTATAGCTTTAAAATGCTGGGGGCTGCATTGGGTAACTCCGAATTCCTTCTACTCTCTTTTTTCCTATTAGAATTCTCTGGAAATAGGCAAACTTCAGAAAAAATTTTGGTTCATAATTATGTCTTCTATAATGTGGCCTCTTTGGCTTGAAAGAAACCAGGTTGTCATGAATGGTAGTGCTGTTAATTTGGATAATCTCTACTCTCTCATTCTTCATACAGCTAAAGGCTTGGTTTAATGCATCCACTCCTTCTTACCCCTTTGCTTTTCAAAATTGGCTTATGGATGCATCCTTTATTAAGCGTATTGATATTGAAGGGAAGAGGAAAGTAATTACAATGTGGCAGCCCCCTCTGCATCTGTTCCTTAAATGGTATGTTGATGGTTTGTCCTTAGGAAAGCCGGGTAAAGTTGGCATAGGTAGTGTGCTAAGAGACTCCACGAGTAATATTCTTTGCTTATTCTCATCTCTATGTGGATTAATGGAGTCTAACAAAGCTGAACTTAAAGTGGTTGAAATGGCTTTTAATATTCCTTGGATGAAAAGGAGAGGTGTAGTAATTTAATTGTGGAAACTAATTCTTCTAAAGTTTATTCCTGGTTATCTTCATCCTCTACTCCTAAACCTTGGAGACTTCATCAAGTTTTCAACGCTATTAATTGTCACCTAGACCTTCTCTAAAATGTGAGGTATGTGAAAATTAGTAGAGTTTGCAACAACTTAACTGGTTGTTTAGCTAAGCAAGGGGTCAATAGAAATTTGAATTTTATTGCTTGGATATAATATAGTTAGCGTATAAAGGCTGAAAAGGGTAATGCTACTTGTTTAGCATGTTCTGGAAAAATTGGGGTTTGATGTTAGGTGTCATCGAATTTCTCTTTGTGCCTGTTTTGAGTCTTGTAAGCATATTGTCTAAGGCTTGGCTCTTGGATTGCTAGATGTAAGTGCGTTGTTGCTACTTGGTGTCCTTTGGTTTATTCTTTTGCAGGTGATGGAGTAGTAGTTTCTATATGAATGTTAATCTCATTGTCTGTATTATGATAAATGCTGATTAAAATTTTATCATTTGTTAAATACAAAGGGCACTCATTACATGTTGTGTCTGTGATATGACTTGGATATTTGGGGTGACAAAATATGGTTGTGCTTCTTTTGAATTGGTCAAGTATTCATATATTGACATCATGTATTGTGGCTTTTATTCCCCTCCCCTATTTTTAGAATGAAGGGGTTTGTAGAAGAGGAATTGTTCACTAGGCTCATAGTTAAATGCCTTATTATTCAGTTGGAGGGTTGCTTTCTTGTGGGGTTAGTGGCATGATCCAACACTTTTATTCTTATTTTTTGGTAGCATTTATTCAATTATGTATAGCCAAGAAGTAGTTGAAAGAATTACAAATTTCAAGATAATGGTCAGTGGTGTCATTTTTGGGGGTATCCAATCCACACTCTTCATTTGCGATACAATGACATTTCTCATGGGATTTATTTGGTTGCCATTTTATATTGAAAGGTCCCTTTTGGTGCCCCATTTTGGCGGCTAACTGAGTTTTTTTTTTAAAATAAAAGTTCATAACTTATTAGTAGAAAGAAGGTTCGTAAGAAATTGAGGTGGAATATTCATCCACACCTTAGCCCCTGATATAGAATGAGTTGTTCTAGCAGGAGCATGGGCAACCACATTCGCAGTATGCCCAACAAATCTGATTTGCACTTGTCTAAACATATTTAACAAATGCTTACAATCATTAATTAAAATATTAGAACAATTATAAACTTTGGATTCTCTTATTGCCTAGGTAGCTTCTGGCACGTCTGATTCGAAGATGAAGCTTTCCCTCTCTAATTCCCATTAACTTGGCATCGAAAGGATTGAAATTTCCAGCAATAGGAAGAGTCTTAGCCATGATAAACTCACCTAAATCACTTCTAAGAACCCAACCTAGACTTGTTATACCCTTTCCCTCAAATAAAGACGCATCAACATTGATCTTTAAACAAATTTTTTGAGGACAAGACCACACTAAATTCCCTTCCCTAAGAATGGCATAATCAACTAAACCAATATAACTGTTCTTATGGACATATTTGAATTGATGAAATTCAATATCTATAAAATTTAAAATTTCAACTGCAGTTTTACACTTTCTTCCCAAACTCATTTGTTTCATGCCCCTCATAAAGCCCAACATATTACAAGAAAAAACTCACATCTCTCACAATATTCTGCCTAAAAAATTCATCAATCCACTCCCTCAAACCCAAACTTGCATTTGAAGAAACTCTCATACCTGAAACACCCCACACATCCCTTGCTGAAGGACAGGCGACAAAGACATGGGAAATAGATTCAGGATTCGAGTTACAAGCAGTACAACAATGTTGACAGCAACATGACAGTTGTTCGGGGAATCAGCAGTAGGAATACAGTTGCAACAGGCTCTCCAAATGAAATTTCTTACCTTAGGAGGAACTTTCATTCTCCATACCTTCTTCCAAAAACTGTTGTTTTGATATTCCAACTTGCCTTGAAGAAGACGATAGGCAGATTTTACAGTGTAGTTTCCTTTCTTCTCTTCTATCTAGCGCCAACTATCATCCAACTGATGAGAAGACAATGGAATGGATAAATTTCCAGCCGTGTCTGATTGTTGAAGATGTCATTGATGAGATCGTTGTCCCATTGATGTGTTTCAGGCTTAAACAAATTTTAAACTTTGATATCTTCTAATCCTTCCTGAGCTGGAGTAGTTACTCTTCCTTCAATTCCTTTTGGCATCCACGGATCGTACCAAACTGAAATGGTCTCTTCCTTCAATTCCTTTTGGCATCCACGGATCGTACCAAACTGAAATGGAATGACCTTGTCCTATTTGTCTTCGAATTTCTTTAGCAATAATAGATTCAGAAGCAAGGAAGCTTCTCCAAGCGTAACTCACATTGCTCCCAATTTCTGCCTATAAAAAAGAAACATTAGGAAAATATTTTGCCTTTAAAAGGTGAGTAACCAAAGGTCCCTCGTCCTTCACAAGCCTCCAGCTTGGTTCCCTAATATCGCTAAGTTGAAATCCCTAATTGTCTTAAAACCCATACCTCCATAGGACTTAAGCGTACACATTCTTTCCCCACTTAGCCATTTAATACCCTTGTTGTTTTTCCCAAATCCGCCCCACCAATAGGCATTCATCATTTTGTCAATGGCCTCACAAGCCCCATTAGGAAGTAAAAACATGTTCATCACATAGTTTGGAACTGCTTGAGCCGCTGTTTTCAAAAGTACCCGCTTGTGAAAACTTTTTACTAGCCCACCCTTGTACCTTTTGCCACACTCTCTCTTTCATATAACCCAAAATCTCCTTCTTTCTACCAATGATAGACGATAACCCTAAATAAGTATCCTGTTTGTTCGTCTCTTTAACTTGTAATTTCTCACACAGCTCTCTCCTCTCATGCCTTTTAGTATTACTACTAAAAAAACATTATTTCAATATTATCTTGGTTTGGGCTCTTTAGTTACGTCTTTAGTTTTTATTAATTCTATTATGGTTATGTGCTTGAGGCTTGTTCAAACATTGATGTATTAGTTATAGGTGAGGTTTTTACATCAATTTGGATTTTTCCCAAATTAGTTTTTCTTCTTTTTTAATAAAATTTACTTATTTATATATATATATGAAAAGACTATTTTCAAAATTATAAATTTTTATATAAAAATTATAAAAAATTTAATCACAGCTAAATAACAGAAATTATTTAGCTGCCTACTATCAGAAAAGGAAAAAAAGGAAAATGTGAAGTTAAAAAAAAATAATAAAAAGGTAGTACCTTTACAAAGGAAAAATCTTGCTGTAATGACAATATGCATCACCAAAAATTATTGGTGGCTGTGGAAGGAGCTTTATGCCAAGTTGTCAATTGTTAATTGTAAACAAGAAATCCTATAATAGGCTTATGAAATGAAGAATTTATCATAAATATTTGTAAAATGATTATAATTAAATGGTCAATTGTTTTTTTTTCTTTATCAGTCAGCAAAATATTCTTATTTATCTTTCACAATTATCTATATTTTTAATTATAAATTGTATATTTTCTCAGATATAATTTATTTGTATATAAATTTATATAGATTTATTTATATTATATTTATTCTTTCTGCACTTTTATTTACGTGTCACGGAATTTGATAATTACTTTTTTTTTTAAATATTAATTTATAATTTAAAATAGGTACCATTTTATTTGCAATAAAAAAATATTTTTATATTATTACTTTTTATAATTTTTAATAACATGGTTGGAGAAAAAATTAATGGTGAAAATTCAATCCCAAAGGAGTACTTTTTAATAAGTTGAATGCATAACCCAACGAAAAATTCAAACTATTCTTTTTTGCCAAATAAATTCAACCTAATTTATGATTAAGCTTTTTCATTCTTGAAATCATGTGATGGTGAAAATTCAATCCCATAGGAGTACTTTTTAATAAGTTGAATGCATAACCCAATGAAAAATTCAAACTATTCTTTTTTGCCAAATAAATTCAAACTAATTTATGATTAAACTTTTTCATTCTAGAAATCATGTGAACACACTAACATTATTGGAACTATTTGAAGGTATTTGATTCTATTCCTAACTTTTGTAATTATTTAATTAAGTATATGCTTATGGATCTCCATAACACACACAAAAATAGAATGCATTATTGAACTAATTCTTATTCTTTTTATATGGCTTGGCATCATACATGTTGGGGCTCAACTAATTATTAAAGGTTCGCTCGAACCACTTAGCATCTTTGTTTCTCCCGAACTTCCGGCTTTCAACGAGTTTGTCTTATTAGTCTTTAGATTTCAGATGACTCTGAAATCGCTCAGTAATCACATCACAAGTCTCATCCTCGGATACTCTGCAACGTACCTAAAGTGAACACATGTCTCACTATAGGAATTTTCACCTTATAAATGTAACATCTTAAGTCTATATAAGTTCACTCTAAGATTAAAAACTCATATTTTTCATCTTTGAGAGATGTTCTCTCTTCACAGAAATTATGACTTGATCGTCGGAAAGTTTACGCCGGATACACGTCCGGCCACCCCTGATCGTTATTTCCTATTGTCAGTAGCTGAGATCAAACCAAAAAAGTCACTCTCCAATTAGGTGGGAAACTACCAAGCATTACTTTTAATAATTAAACAATCCAAACCCAAATTAGTGCAAGGATTTGCCACCCCAATAGCTTAAGAAATTCATGTGCAAGTTGGAACAAGACATTATTGAAAATAAATAACACAAAAAAAATAAGACTTATTAATTTCTTTTTTTTGTTCATATCAAAATCTAAGAACAAAATAATATATTTTATCTTTCTATTTTTGGAATAAATTATATATTCTTCATCTTATGAATAAAAAAAATCTTTACCTTTACTAAAGAATAGAATGAGTTTGTTTTTCAAATTTCTATTATCAAGTACTTTTCTTCTAGACCCTTTTTTTTTATTCACTACAATTATTGTCTTCTTTTAGTTAATTTATTGGTACTAATGAAAAGCTAAAATATAGCGTGAAACCATCTCCAATCAAACAATATTTTCTACTGAATTTTTCTTTTTGCTACAGTATATGCCATATATAGAGTCTGCTATTCATGAAAGGCAATTGTAAATTTTATTATTTTATTAATTTTTTTGTCAAAATTTATTATCTTATTAATTGGTAGTGCTGTGCTCACTTCAAAATTAAACATGCTCCATTTTATCATTTTACATAAGAAAACTATACAATTTATCTCATATTTTATTGTTTTACTTTTTTTTTGCCAATTAATTTATTGTTTTACTTATATCATGTAAAATTATTTTCATATATGTTTTGATTATATAATTTGATGTGGCAT
>CAOJBK011201700.1:0-11583 GCA_948294925.1 Codiaeum variegatum | reverse complement strand
ATAGTTAGGGTCATGAAATAGTCAAACCCTGCATGCTAGATCATATAACCTCTATTTAGTTTTATGAACCCCCATTTTATCACCATTGCTTTTTACCTATCAATACGAGCCCAACGGATCTGACTGGGTTCAAATCAGACTTCAAACAAGCCTAGAATGCTGAAAAAACTAAATTGGACTTAATCGATCCGGACTCAGAAAATCGAGCCTAGGACAGACCTAGGCCCACAATGATAAGATGCATATATGAACGATAAGACCCATGCGAAAATGAAAAAAATGCATGCATTAAGCACTCAGTACATATGTCAAGCCCTTCAAGCATGCGTGAAGCCCCCCACGCATGCATGGAGCTTGTGACGCATGTACCAAATAGTTTTTAGGGTTTTCTTATTCAATTCTCTATAAATTCGACCTACCAGAATAGAGCTGGGGTTCGAACCTTTTTACCAATTTTTACAGACTATGGAACACTCTCTCAAACACTCTCTAGACATCCGATTATATCATTTTACATCAATATGGGCCTCTAGAATGTAATTCTCAAGCATAGACATTTTAGATGAATCGGTTACAGACACTACAGACAATCAATCCATTTGATTAGAATCTGATCCAGTCCACTTCCAATCAGTCCAAACAATCCATCAACACTCTTCGACCATAACAAAGACCCATTTAGGCTTCATCAAACCGTCAGAACTCCCAATTTCCAAACCACTCAAAAAGGTAATATGATACGCTATTTCTTTTTTCATCAAATTGTGAAACTTATTTTATTTAAGCTCTTTAATTTAGATCTAAGGCATATTTTTTAAATAATTACTTTTTATGGATATCTTTTCATAATTAAAACAAAATAAGCCCTAATTGGTTAAACTTCAGAATTGGTTAATAGCCTGTTGGATAATTTTTTTTTTACAATCTAAAATCAATTAGTAACTGAACCAACAACCACCCATCTTATTACCAGAACAACCCCCACCCTTCACAATAAGGGAGAACAATGTGGGGTTTGATTCCCATTATAAGGGATATGCCAGAAAGCCTTTCATGGCTTTAACTCCAAAATTATTTTTCTTATTATTTTTGTTTTGTTTATTTTCATTATTATTATTATTTGTGTATTTCCATTCTATTTGCTTGTGTATGTTTCAATTGTTATGCATTTATTTCCTGTATATTGCTTGATGTATGCTTTGGAGAATGTGTGCTCTTCCCAGATCACAAAACTAGAGAGGAGATCCCCTGATTCCATGGTTTTTGCTTGTAATTAATTTTTATCACTTTATTTGGGATGTTGTGCCTTCTCTAGAACCTGAAATGGGCAAGAGGAAAGGCCCCTGGTAAATCGTTTGTCATTATTGCTTTATGGATGTCATTTGCATAATTGGCATGTTCATACATTCATTTGATAATCTTGTTCACGCATATATGAAAACTATCTTTTAACTGAACTTGCATGATTTTCGAGCCAAAATCTTGTTTTAATTAAAGTAATATAAAATTGTTTTATTAAAATGTTTTTCAGATCACAAACCTCCGAACTCCCTTTTGTTCCAAAATGATTAGCTTTTCCAATTGGGTAGAAATTGAACTTTTTCTAAAAATGGAGTTAAATGAAAAGGTTTCTTAATCACCTAAGAATAAATAGATTTTCCTAAAAGTATTAGGTGGTGACTCTAACACTTCACACATAATGTGCACTCCAACAGACATATGTAGAGGCATAAATGTGGGAACCCAATCCAAATCCTGTGACTCCAAGGAGCACAATCCAAAAGGTTTCCTCTAGCCTGTAAGTGCACTTGCTCGAGGAAATCCCACAGGCCGTTCGGGTAGGGACTCAAAGCTGGCAACTCCAATGGGGATGTTTGGTAAACTAACTTAACTAAATGGATTTTTTTATGAATAATAAAATTTTGGCCCAAACTCATGCAAAATTAAGTTCTCATGCATCACTTCCTATGCATTTGTATATTAGGAAAACCCAGATAGAGAGTAACATCGAATGAGCTTCCTTCCTTAGGACTGCTTTATCGATAGAGAAATCATCCAACTCTAAGGTGCCCCAGTTGATACTTTCAGTTGGACTGACTAGGTACATATAGCCATTTGACCCACTCAAGCCTCTTTGGTTCTTGTGGTTAGGTGTGTCAAGACCTCTAGCCGATGGGGGAACCGTTAAACCACTAAACCATCATGTAATGATTAGAGTTGACCTTAGGTCCTATGTACCCTAAAGACTTTATATTACTATCATCATGAAACCTTTTTCATTCATGCGTACAAGCATGCATCACTACATCCAAAAAAATGAAATTGGACAAAGTGCACTATTCAAGATAGAAAATTAATCCTCCTAAAATACCTTTCTCTTTACCTACCTGCACCTAGCTTTACCTTATTTATTTTTAAAGCTGATACTCCATTTTTCCATTTTCTTAAAAGGTCATCATGTCAACTGGAGATAGCCTCATCCCACCTCCTACTACTAAAGCTACCATTACAGGTACTCCAACTAGCACCCCCCTCTACTCCACATACTGTATCTGCATCTACTGACCTTAATGGCATGATGGCTACCTTTATGCAAAGATAAGAAGATGCTATGAAAGTCCAATAAGAGACCTTCACTGTAATGATTCAAAGCCAAGAACATGCTATTCTGGATAAAGTTTAGACTGTATTAAGTCAAGTTAGGATGCAACCCACTAATCATGCTTGGACTACTTCTAACACTCTAGCTTATGAGGTCATCATTTTCAATCCATAATCTGACCGTGGAAATAACACTCCTATCACCCTTGCTACTGATCCTTTTTCAAAAGGGGTTGAAGATCATCCACTCATCAAGACTATGACCTAGAAATACTAGGAATTAGAAAGGGACCTGTAAGCCCTTAAGAAAAAGGATAAAGTTTTAGATGTCAATGTATTAAGCCCATTCCCTAAAGTAAGGCTTCGTCCTAAGTTTCAAATGAATACTTTGAGAAATTCAAAGGCGCCACCTGCTTAAAACTCACATGAGAATTTATGATGGCACATTCCGACCTTTGAGAGTGGATGACGAGCTCCTTGCTCAACTTTTCCAACAGTCTCTAATTGGCATGGCTCTGACCTGGTTCATACAATTAGAGGATTCTAAGAAATAGACATGGGATTCCATATGTACTGAGTTTTTGAAATAGTATTCCTATAACCAAGAGGTTGACATTAAGCGAAGAGACCTCAAGATAACCAAACAGCTCCCTAAAGGGACCTTTTATGCCTTTATTGTTAGATGGAGGGAGAAAGCCTCCCAAATGGTTAATAGGCCAACAGAGTCTGAATAGATAGACTTAGTTGTCAAGAACCTATTACCTGTGTTTTGAGATAGAATGATAACACAATACTTTCCTAATTTTAAGGCTTTAGTAACTGTAGGCTCTCGCTTGAAAGATTCAATAGAATCCGACCTCATTAAGGATGAGACTCAGACTTCATCCTCCCATTTTAAGAAAACAATTGGTACATAGAAAGAAAGTGGGTTTAATTTCATTATAGCCCTTAAACCACTTCAAATATAGGGAAGGGAGTTTTGTAACCTAAAGAGGTTAACACTAAGCTACCTCTTAAGACAGTGTATGGAAAAGAATGCCTTTGAACTGTTAAAGCCTAAGCCAATTCCTAATTTGTTGCTGAAAAACTTCAACATGAATGAGACTTTTGACTATCATCAAGGGCATGGTAATAAAACTGATGATTTCCAAGCCCTTCACCATAAAATCCAATATCTCATTGATGAGAAGAAGATTCTGCTATCTGAAGTTAATATCGGCACAAATTCCCTCCCTGAACATACTATTAATGCAATACTTAATAAATTTATGAAGGGTGAATATAAAGACCTTATCATTGATGCTATACCACTAGGTAACTATCATTATACTAGAGATGACCAATCTTCCTTAGAAAAGTCACTCTCCTTAGTTTTCTCACCAACAATTGACTAAGCTTCCCTAGGGCAGTAAATTCATCATGACTCTTGCTGTGTTATCATAGATTTGAGAAATATGGATTAAAAATTAGATGCTACCACTTGAAGTGGCCACATCACTCAGCTCCTGTTGTTGCTTCATCTTCAAGCTAACCAGTGGCACAAAATAAAAGAACTTATGAACCTGACGAGGATCCTATACTGAAACAACTTAAGAAAATGCAATCTAATATTTCAAATTGGAGTTTGCTCATATCCTCCTACCCTCATCATTAAGCACTTTGTAAGGTATTAATCTAGACTCAGACATCTCTCCAGAGACTCTGGTTGCATCAATCACTAGTTCCACCAGAGGAACTTCCATTTCCTTTTTTGAAAATGAGATTTCATTTGGTGGTCCCCATAACGATGCTTTGTACATCACTATTATTATCCCTATAACCTTAGTTGATAATGAGTCCACACTGAATGTTTGCCCTTTGAAGTTTGCAAGTTGTTTAGAGTTGGCTACTACTGATTTCACTCCTTCAAACCAATTTGTAAAGGCTTATGAAAACTCTTAAAGAGAAGTACTTGGGGTGGTGAGACTAACCCTCACCATGGGCCCGACTACTTTCAAAGTCCCTTTTCAAGTTATTGATATGCCATCCTATTTCAATCTACTCTTGGGTAGCCCTTGTATTCATCAGGCTAAAGCTGTGCCATCTATTTTACACTAGAGGGTGAAGTTTCCTCTAAAAGGTGGCATGGTTACAGTTAAAGTTGATTTTTTTGGAAAATCTGAAGTCCTAGACACTGTGTCGATACTGGAAATTCAGCCTAAATTGTCAACATATCCTTTATTTGGCTTCAAATTTGTTCAATTCATTCATACCAATGAAGATCTGAAAGAGCCTATTACTTTGGATTTCGATCCTTATTATAACCCAATGTTGGGAAACATCATAAAGCAAATGTCTTTCTTCCCTGGCTTAGGCCATGGAAAAAATAATAAGGAGTTGAGTCATTCAATGATTTCAAGTTATCTAATCCTCCTTTCGGCTTGGGTTACGACCCAACAGATGAAGAAATTGAGGAAGATAAGGCAATGGCTAGAAAGAATTCTACAATTGTTAAATAAGGGGTGAAGTTGACATTTTCTTAATGCAATACTTTGTGAAGGAGGGAGAGATAGTTCCTTACTTCTCTTTCCTCTAACCATGGATTTGCCTAGTCACTGGTTTTAAAGTTCCTGGATTTGAGTTGTTCTCCAATTTGAATCTAACTATTGAGGATCTCCAACCTAGTTACTATTTAGAAAGTGATTATGAAGAGAACATGGAAGTAAGCCTCTTTCACAATATAGCTATTCTCACAGACAAGGAGGAGAAATCTGACCTCTCCACCATGATCAAACTAGCCAATGGGAAACTAAAGAATTAGAGCTTAGATAAGAATCCTTTTAAAGCTGTTGAGTCAAAATCTGAGACTGAAACTAAACCAGAAGATGAAACTAAGTCTGAGTATGAGTCAACTACTAGTTCTAAGTATAAAACTGATGTAACTAGTCCACTAGGTTTTAACTATGAGTATGATGCAACTATGGACCTTTCCCCTATTTCTATTAATAAGACATCTAAGTTTTCTTATCACGAGTCTATCTCCTTATTTTCTTTTAATGTTCCAATGGATGAATCTAACCTTAACCAAATAGAAAAACAGAATAAAAATAAATAAATAAAAGATGCAGTTAAAGAGCCCGTAAACATTAGCACTGATGACATGCCTAAAAACACATACATTGCATATGCATGCTTGAATAAGCAAGACACTAAGTCTATCATCAAAAGATTTGAAGATTACTTCACCTGGCAACCCAGCGACATGACCGAACTAAATCCAAGCATCGCTGTCCACATGATTCCAACCTATCCATATTGTAAGCCTGTCAAGCAGAAGCTCGGACACATGAAGCCTGCCTAGTCTATACCGATCAAAGAAGAAGTAGATAAACAGCTTGCTCACTGAAGAAGGATGAAAAAGTCAAAATGTGTGTGGATTATCGAGACTTGAACAAGGCATGCGCTAAGGATGATTTTCCATTACCCCATATAGATCTCTTGGTTGACGCATTAACCATTTCAGAGATGGTTTCCTTAACCAATCTGGTCATAGGGTACAATCAAATCCTGGTTCATCCTCTAGACATGGAGAAATATATTTTATCAAAGAATGGTGCACTTATTACTATAGAGTAATGCCGTTCGGGTTAAAGAATGATGGAGCCACTTATCAGAGGATGGCTACTATAATCTTCCATGACATATTGCATAAGGAAGTGGAGATAGACGTCAATGACATAGTCATCAAAGGTGGAACCCCTGAACTACATCTACAAGCACTGGAAAAGTTCTTCTTTAGACTTCGAAAGTATAATTTAATGTTAAATCCTAACAAGTGAATATTTAGAGCCTCATATAGAGTTTTCCTTGATTACAAGTTCAACAAGAAAGGTATAGAAGTGGAGATAGGCAAGTTTAAAGCTATCCTCGACATGCCACCTCCTAATATTGAAAAGGAGATATGAGGCTTGCTCGACTGCCTTTAATATTTCAATCGGTTCATCCACCAACTAATCGATACCTGTGGCATTCGACTCCTCTAAGCAATGGAATGATGAGTGCCAAAGAGACATCGATTAGATTAAGAAGTATCTTCTGAATCCACCAATCCTACAACCTCATAGGCCTGATCCACTTCTGTTGCTCTATTTAACTGTCACTGAAGAAGCCATAGGAGAAATGTTGGCCCAGAAAGCTCCCAACTCATACAAAGAGAATGCCATTTACTACTTGAGTAAGAGAATGCTGATACACAAACTCAATTACAAGTACATTGAGAAGCTCTGCCTAGATCTAATTTGGGTCTACCACAAACTGAGACATTATCTAGGGGCATACATCACACATGTCCTCACTGATCAAAGTCCCCTTAAGTACCTTATTGAAAAGCTTTTGTTAGATAACAAGATGGCTAGATGGATGGTAGTCCTTGCAGCCTATGACCTCAAGTATATTAAAAAAAAAGTCTATAAAAGCAATGTCATCGCTGATCAACTGGATGCTGCCCCAACTAATGATAATTAGGAAGAACCTAAATTTCTTGATGAAGTCATATTATTCTTAGAAACTGACATATGGTAAATGTACTTCAATGTGGCTGCAAATAATAAAGGTCATGGAGCCGGCTTAATGTTCCTTAAGCCTAACGGTGAACGCTTACCTCTAGCAATCAAACTGGACTTAGATGTTACCAATAACAAAGCTGAATATGAAGTATGCATATCTAAACTAGAAACAGCCCTTCAGATAGGCATCAAGAACTTAAAGGTCTACAATGATTCTTATCTAATCATTTCACAAACCTTGAGAAGGTGGAAAATCAAAGAGGACTGGTTGGTTCCTTACCATAAGTGCCTCAAAGAGTTGGCTAATAAATTTGACACATTATCAATTAACTACCTTTCAAGAACTTAGAGTAGACTCGCCGATGCACTGGCAATATTGGCATCAATGATAGATGGGTTCATTATTTGTCCTATCTTAGTAAGCATCAAGTGCCAACCAAGATTTCAAAATCATTACATGAACCTTCAGATAGAAGAAAAGCCATGGTACTTGAACATCTACATTTATCTTACTAAAGGTGAATATCCTGAAGGGGCATCCAAATCGAAATGGATGACTCTTAGACAACTGGCTAGTGGATACATCCCTAGAGATGACATCCTCTACAAAAAGACAGTAAATGACATTCATCTCAAATATGTCTCAGATGAAGAGGCAAACAATATCATGGAAGAAACCCATGGCTGAATAGACAGTAAAGAATCATAAGGGGAAATACTGACCTCCCAAACTATGACAGTCAAAGGAATGCTAGTCAAGAAAAGTGTGGCTAGATTGTCTATGCCTCTGTACATCATACCCAAAGCAGCACCAGCCTAGTCATACTCTCTAAGGTCATCTAAGTCCACAAGTGAGTCTAGAATCTTCAACTTATCGTATAGAAAGACGGTCGATAAAATGATCAAAAGGCAAACCTGAGCACATTGGTCCATAGTATAATTATCAAACTGCTGGCCCATCAGGTCTAAAAGGTCTAGGAGAATAGTCCTCTGAATCTGCCCCTAGCCACCAGTAGGCAATCTCTCCCCTAGGAAGCCTCCCAGCTCATAACGCTATCTAGCCCTAGAATCAAAAACCATGATGCAATGCCCAAACTGCATCCTAATCAAGAAAGACCACTCAAAGGGAGTCATGGTCATCTCCTTCATAGGTAAATAGAAAGTGTTGACCACCTCTCAGCAACGGTGAAAATTAAAGATCTATCAGGACTATGCCCTATATTTGATTGAAGCCAACAATTCAGGTTAGCACGTGACACTATCTTTGCCACCTCTGTATGGGCATTCAAGAATTCAATCACTCTAATCTTGTGAGACCGACCACCCCTTTAGCTAAACTGGCCATCCTATAGGTATACATTCTATCCTTAGTACTTTTCAATTCCATTTATTTCTAACTCCATTTTGTTTTGCAAGAATAAAATACTAGAGAAATAATGCATAAAGAAAAGGCGAGTATATAAAAATAAAAGAGTGATAAGGAATACATACTAGGGGAAAATCAAGCCAACTCACATGCGCCTGATGCCTCACTAACAAATTTGAGTTCAGAGGGGTAAGTGGTCGTAATCTATCCATCATTAAATGGTTAGTGGGATCCCAATCTGGTAAGGGTACCACCTTAGAATCATACAACCCGACATGAGTATCACCAAACTACTCATCCATAGAATAGCTGAATTGCAGATTGCTCACTAAGTTAACAAGCGACGGAGTGTTAAGGGTTGAAATAGGCTTCCTTCTTAGAGACTCACTCAAAATTGTAGACCAATCTTCCTACTCCTCATCGATTATTGGAATATCATTCAAAGAATGTCTTTTTCTCCAAAAAAGAAAGGAAGGAGAAGAGAGCGTTTTAGAAAAATCTCAAAGCAAACAACAAGTTATTGAAAGAAATAAAGGAAGAAGCCCTATTTATAGGCAAAATTTTGAAGTACTGCATTTATTGCATTCACACTTACCAGTCACGTCAACACGAACACAACTATTAAGAGGGGTAGCTGTGAACCCTTATTTTGGTACCATTGTATCCGACCCTTCAATACACGCCCAACGGATCTAACTGGGCTCAAATTAAACTTCAAACAAGCCCAAAAAATTAAATTGGACTAAATCGAACCGGACCCAAAAAATAGGCCCAGGACAGACCTAGAACCAAAATGACAAGACACATGCATGAATGACAAGATGCATGCATGAATGACAAAATGCATGCATTAAGTGCTCAACACATGCATCAAACCCTTCACGCATGTGTGAAGGCCCACACGCATGCTCGAAGTGTGTAACGCATGCGCCTAATAGTTTTTAGGATTTTCTGATTTGATTCTCTATAAATTCAACTTGCCATAACAGAGCTGAGGTTTGGACCTTTTTACAAATTTTTCCAGACTATAGAATACTCTCTCAATCATTCTCCCGAAACCAAATTATATCATTTTACATCAATCCGAGCCACCAGAACGTGATTCTCAGTCACAGAAGTTTCAGACAAACTAGTTATAGACGATACAGACAATCAATCCATTAGATTAGAATCCGATCCACTCCACTTCCATTCAGTTCAGACAATCCATCAACACTATCTGAACACAACGGAGACCCGTTCAGCCTTCATCAAACCGTCAGAACCTCTAATTTCCAAATCATGTAAAAAGGTAATATGGTATAGTATTTCTTTTGTCATCTAATCGTGAAACTGATTTTATTTAAGCTCTTTAATTCAAACCTAAGGCATATTTTCAAAATAATTACTTTTTATGAATATCTTTTCAAAATTAAAATATACAAGCCTTAAAATCTGTTTAGGTAAAACCAACAATCAAAATGAAATTTTACATTAGTCAAACTTTAAAATTGGTTACTAGAATGTTAGATAATTGTTTTTATAATCTAAAATCAATTAGCAGCTGAACCAACAACCACCCCTCTTATTACCAGAACAACCCCCGCCCTTTGGAAGAAGGGAGAATGGCGTGGGGTTTGATTCCCATTAAAAGGGATATGCTAGCAAGCCTTTTTTCTTATTATTTATATTTTGTTTATTTTCATTATTATTATTATTTGTGTATTTCCATTCTATTTGCTGATGTATGTTTAAATTTTTATGTGTTTATTCCCTGTATATTGCTTGATGTATGTTTTAGAGAATATGTGCTCCTCCCAGATCGTAAAACTTGAGAGGAGATGCCCTGATTCCATGGTTTTTGCTTGTAATTAATTTTTATCCCTTTATTTGGGATGTTGTGCCTTCCCTAGAACTTGAAATGGGCTAGAGGAAGGACCCTTGGTAAATTGTTTGTCATTATCGCTTTATGGATGTCATTTGCATAATTGGAATGCTCATACATTCATTTGATAATCTTGTTCACGCATACACGAAAACTATCTTTTAACTAAACTTGCATGATTTTCGAGCCAAAATCTAGTTTTGAATAAAAAGGTATAAAATCATTTTATTAAAATGTTTTTCAAATCATGAATCCCAAAACCCCCTTTAGTTCCAAAAGGACCAGCCTTTCCAATTGGGTATAAACTGAACTTTTTCTAAAAATGGAGTTAAATTAAAAGATTTCTTAATCACAATAGAATAAAATGGATTTTTCTAAAAGTATTATGTGGCGATTCTAATACTTCACACACGACGTGCACTCCAACGGACACATGTGGAGGCACAAATGTGGGAACCCGATCCATAATCTGTGACACTAGTGAGCATAATCTGAAAGGTTTCCTCCAGGATGAAAGGACTATAAGTGCACTTTCTTGGGGAAATCTCGTGGGTCATTCGAACAGGGCCTCACATGTTTCAATTCTCGATAAACCTGACTCCTTCTAGAAACTCTTTCTAGTTAATTTTAACTATCTTAGCCAAGGATTTGCGTATCAAGAAAAACCAGAAGTGATAGGATTCCTTCCTTGTTTACCCAAGTTAATAAATCCTTTCGTGGAGATCATTTACCTCAACATATCACTAATTATGGCCACCACATGCCATATACCAATACTTGTTTAGCATCAGTATCTAAGTAGTAATAAACCATAGCCACCAATATACTAGATAACATATCACCTCAAGTCTAAGGATTATATGCACAAATATGATCTAGATGATAAGATATTGACTAGTGGATAAACCCATGTATCTATCATCTAACATCATTGTTCAACTTACTCATCATATGAGTATGTCCACTGTTAGCAATGTAAGCCTTAAAGCTTACACTCAGCATGTGAATGTAAATGAAAACCTAGCAGAGCTTAACTATATATGTTTTTTAAATGAAAACACTCCTTGTATCGAATATATATATTTCCCTTAAGTATTCTATAGGGAATCTATTCTCAAAGAGTTTGAGAATATTAGTGACAAATTTCCCTTTATACATATGCTTTAAAGGTTGTTCATGGTCATAGGATTATTGGTAGGGACGCCATT